>VKOC01019847.1:0-13198 GCA_009364415.1 Spea multiplicata | reverse complement strand
GTAATATTTAAGGTAAAAACAAAAAAAAATTGTCTAACAGAATAAAACATCCAGGGTTAAATTAAAAGAACTTTGGAGAGCATGTGTCCATGATCTACTCCAAATGCGTGATGTTAGATGTGGGCAGACTTTACTGCTTTTTACACTCAAGTATGCGTCAGTGACATCACATACGCCACACACACCAGCAAGGCATTCTTGTTTGGCACCGGTGGTTCCGTTTTTAACCTGCTGCTCTGTTCAGTCTGTACCTATTCTGGCTCCTGTCTTGTCTACCTGGCTTTCTGATCTCCGGTTGACTCCTGTGTTTCACCTCAGCTTGCCCTTCTGGATTCTGCATGTGTTGCCTCGGGGTGACCATGGCTTGTTTACTAGACTGTGTTTGATGACCGTCGCCTGCCCTGACCTTTTGGAACTGTACAACCATTCTCCTGCCTCTAGTGATTCTATAGCTCGCTTGACCCCTTTGGGGTTTTGGACCTTGATCTGAACTTTGCATCCAGGGTTCCACCACTGGTTGTCCTGGCACTGCTGGGGTTAGGGTTATCAAGAAGTAGAAGTCACGTGCACGATAATTAACATTAGAAGCAAAGCAGATGAGTAACATAAATGCAAATAATTTATGCCATTCTAAAAATATTAAAAACCATGGATTTATAATCACGTTTTGTAAGGTAACAGGTCCACAATGCACAAACAAAGCATTCATTTCAATGATAGCCAGAGTGAGAGTCCTCATACAACACGGCCAGATTCTAGTACAATCCTTTCCCCGAGCCAGCAGTGCTGTGTATGTTATAAATAGAGTGAACATCCATTATCATTTAGCCTATATTACCCTGGCGGTCTCTCTGAATACTATTTTAGAATGGGTTTTATCCCCTCTGTTCAAAAACAATCTGTAAAACCATTGATAATTGTATGGAGTTTTAACGATGGATGTTATCATCAGCTGGTAAATGTCGTAATTAATTAAAAGAACGCTCTGCCTACAGGCGAATTGTCAACAAGAACATATATAAAATGCACACAGGCACTTGTACGGGTACCCAAACCTTTCATCGTAATGTAAAATAAATTGTTTTTTAATTATATATACTAGAAACGATTGATAGCATTTTAGGATTTTTATACTATGTAGACTGAGAAGAAGACTCACAGAAGCTTTGGGAAATGGAACTGGCTGGGTGCTGGTCTTATTTGGAAAACGCAGAACTGGCCAAGCAGTTTCCTAACGTAGGTCCCTATGAGCCTTGAGTTGACTATTTACTTTTATTTCTGTAATTATTTTTACCAGACATGCAATCATTTTGGGGGGAAATGGGCACCCTGCATTTAATGTCCTGATAATATTAATCGTACATAGATGTGTTACAATTTCGCACATGATATTCTGAGATGTAGTTATAAATGTAGCCATATTGGTCCCAAGAGAAGATGGAGCCTTTAGTCAACGTTGATACATTTGATTGGCACATGTAAAAGACGTAACACAAGCTTTGGGGACTTCAGATCTCTCTTCTTCTTTTATAGAAGAGAGTCGCATAAGCTTTGGGGTATTTAGTTTGTCTACATTTTTATATTTTGACCTAATATAAAAGGTATCGCCTTCTAAGAGGTGGCCTCCTCTACACATCTTGTGTTTTGTTTTACCACTGCACAGACTTACAATAAAAAGCCAGAGTTTTCCAAAAACATTGTTTTCTGTTTTAAAATGGTTCTAGTTTCTAAATAATACAATATTTTCAGATGCATATTTGTATAGCCATTTGTATGTTCTCGCTCTGTTATCTAAGCCCAGTCTACTAGAAAAACTCTGGCTGGCTCCTTATACTTCTTTGTGGTAAGCAACAGAATTGCTCAGCCTTAATCACCCAGGCGGACCCTCTGACTGATCGAAGTCTATAGAGGAAATTATGTTAGTAACATTGCCATAAAGAATCAGCTCAGTGTGGCGCTTGAGCAGGGAAAGTCACCCAAAATATCACGACTGACAACAGCGGCCTCAAGGTCTACAGATAAAGGGAGTTTATCGGAACAAAAAATAAATAAAAAAAAGTTAACCTACATTACTTCATACAGGATCTAAGAAAAACATTTATTTTTCCATGTGAATGTTATAAACTTAATTACCGTAGTCTGCTTGTGTCAGTTTTGTAACACTGTAGCCCAAACAGACTTGAGACTGCAGCCCAAAGAAAAATAAAAAGGATAAAAAAGGAAAATAAAAAGGATTTAGCTGCAGACAAAACCAAATCACATTAATTATTTAATTACAATTAATGATACAATATTTTAATATTTGCTTATTTTCTATTTTTTTATTCCAATGTTAACCAAAATACTTAAATGGAATATAAATAGTTTCATTTCCAAGATGTTTACCTCCAGTTTCTTTTTTCAGTTTAGGATTTTATTTTATATTTCTTTTGCCTATAATAAACAGGGAAAAACTCCTGAAATTAAAAAAAACACACACAAAAAAAACCCATTGACGCTTAAGAATCAGAGACAAAAACAAAACGGATATGGATAGAGAAAAGGAATCCTAAATGAATCATTAAATTGGAAAAATGGTCATATTTCGGATTCTGGAATGGGAGATAATGGGATTATAGAGATAGTATTAGTAGCTCATACGTCATCCCATTGAATCAATTCCAAATCCGACACATGAATTCTCTGCTGGATTTATCTTTATTTGCGATGTCTCATTGTGAAGTACAATAAGACTCGATCTACTTAATGGCTGAAGCTGATTGACGAAATGCACGAGAAGTGAGTCAACGGCATAATTCCGTATCGATATTTATAATGATATTTATAATGAACGTTGCAAACACAGTATCTATTTTATGAACTGTCATAAAGGGAACCCAATGGCCAAATGGCTATTAGGTTTTGGATCAATACTATTCAAAGTACTAAGAAAATATATGTTTCGTTATCTTTCCTGGATAATATATTATCTTAACCCTGAAATAATAGAAAGGCTGGGTCTGACTGGAACCAGGGAGCTGAAACACTGCATTACATATGGTCATCTATGAAGGGGCTCTGCAAAAGATTTCTTGTACATGGTGCGGCCGCAGACAAATGTCACATCATTATCCAACTGGCAAGAAGAAAAAGCAGAATATAAAAAAACCAAATAAGCTTGCAATTAATGGAGGGTAAATCGTAAAAACGTATATGTGCTCTCTGAATATTAATCCCACTCTCTGTTAAAAATAAGCATTAAACATGATTGAGACATCCTAGCGGTCTTTGTCTTTTATGGAGAGTGAGATTTTCACGCCATCCTCCGATCGTTCTTTAACTCATGGCAGATACGAGAGGAGACGGAGGAAGGACGCAGGGTGGTTTAATATCCAGACGCAACCAGAGGAGGAGGGCAGAAGAAAGGGAAAATTCCCTGTTGCCATAGCAATACTTAAACCTTCCTTCCTCTGTATATACAGCTATATGTTTATATCTGTCTACCTACACTTTCACTGTCTGTTTCTCAACATCTCACTCCCCCTTCTTTCCTACATCCTTCCTTTTTCACACTCGCTTTCTGTTCCTCCTTTTACTCTCTCCTACTCTGTTCTCTCTTATGCCTTTTTTATCACTCACCTATTCCTTTCTCACTTTCTTATTGCATTTTCTCTCTCTTACTACCATCTGTTACTTTCTCCCACATTTGCACTCCTTTTTTTGCCCCCTTACTCCCTTCTATCTCTTACTTTTCTAACCTACTTTTCTTCTTTCATTGTCTCTCTTACTCCCTCTCTCTATTCCCGTCTCTCTCTCTCTGACTCTGTCCTTTCTACACTTTCTTTTACTTCTGTCTTCTCTTGCTCCTTTTTTCTGCTTTTATCACTCTCTCACTCGTTCTTTCTTCCTTCTGTTTCTAAATTTAACTGCTCTTTTCCTCCCCTTCTCTTTCTCTGAAACTGCCATTCACGTTGATGACTTTTCTGTGCCACCACAAAGTTAAGGATGACAACAACAAGCTCTGCTTTTGATTAATGCTGGTTTCCTATTTCATTTGTAGTTTTATACCTATAACTACTAGTCCAGAAAACAGTACCCAACACAATCGTAGATGACTCTCCTAGAGCATAGTAGATGCTTTATTTTTCACTCCTGTAGATTTTTTTTTACTAAAAGCCTTTGATAATAATGTTATACTGGGTACATACATAATTAATCCACATCACTAAAGTAAGGAACAGAGTGTGTCTAAAAGATTTTCTGGAATATAATGGCATTTCAGTTCTACACAGTAATATATTTCCGCAATCCAAATTTCCTATACGAGAAGAGGAAAAATAGGCTAATTCCAGTTCCTCTTCTTGGTGTACTTTATAAAACTATTAACTATGCTAAAGTCCTCCTGCTACATCTCATTATCAAACAGAAAGTCCCATCAAGTTCGATATACATTGACCAGGCTTGGCCAAAACGCACCAGTACTCACCAAAATAAGTTTCCTGGAAAAAGAGATAACAGGCTGCACATTCATATATCTATTCACTGTGGTCAAATATAAAAACAAAATAAAATTTATAAGCAGATTGTTTTGATTTGAGTTTCACCAGCCTTGGGATGAGAGGACTACCTTCCTAATGGCTTTATTACAAGTCCACCCTTGACTGCCAAGAATATGATAGGTATTATCCATAAAATGTAGCATGTTCCCCACATACATGATGGAAATGGGTTATAAGATTGACTTTCATAGAAGTTCCTTAACCGCCAAAGGCTGGAATGGAGGTACTAACCAGGAACAGAGGGGGCTATAAAATTATTAGCTCAAACAGACCTACAGCACCTAGACCATTATGATCTCTGGGTCCCAATTAGAATGTAATACACATTTATAATGTCAATTGTGCAGCACTTGGGACCAAGCACAGCTGGTTGTGATCTACAGAAAACACAGAAAATCTCGTACCATGAAAATTACAAATGGTAATAAGGATATTAAACGTTTGTATGTTCCGTGCATACATTTGCAAACTCATTTATTGATAATAAATGACTGTGGGAGACATTTGGCGGTGTCAGACTTGTCTCTATGGATTGCAGAGCTATTTCGGGAAGGCGTTTCTACAATAAAGCTGGTTCCAGATGAACTGTCAGCAAAAAGAAAGAAAGAAAACCACGAAACCCTCCGTATTTGTCTGAATCCAAATTACCCACTTATACAGCACTGTTTGACATCCTCTGACACAGAAATATACGGGTAATCATATTTAATAAATCAGGTTAGAACACAAGGAAAATGGAACAAAGTAACAAAAGTTAATCCACGCTATAGAAAGGCACGGCTGATATCCTGATCTATTACACTGTTTCTGTGATTTAATGCACAATAGGATCTCATGGAAATAAAACATGGCTAATGAAATTACAGATCTGGCTGCCATATTGCTTCTAGGCCCGGTAAGACCGTATTAAGTGTTATGGACACATAGTTCCACTTATAAAGGGGGCAAGGCCGGCGCCACCTATAGGCAAAGCAGGCGCCTGCCATCCGTGGTCATTCATTGGAAGCTGGGCCCCGGCTCACGGTCACTTGATGGGAGGCAGGCAGCTGCGCAGGCAGTGCAGGCTGCTGCCGCCGGCCGCAATCATTCAGTAAGCGCAGCCGCGGCTCGTGGTCACTATAGGGAGGAGTGGCAAAAAAGAGGTGTGGCAAAAGAGGAGGGACTTGTGGGGGTGGAGCCAGGGGGCAGCAAAATTATGTTTTGTCTAGGGTGGCAAAAATCCTTGCACCAGCCCTGAAAGAGGGCATTCACTAAGCCCCAGGATTTTGCTGACTACTTGGGAATCAACTTAGCCTTACCTTGGGTAAGAGGAGACACAAGTCTTGAAGAGACCCCTTAGTTCTGGTGACTTAAAGAGACATCCCAACCATCATATGCACCTTAATATATATGATAGCTGAGAGAGCCCTCTGTTTTTGTCCTTTTTGGGGCACTCTATAGATTTTTATTTCAATCAGTGGCAAGAATTGCCATAGAGGAGGGCAGTGGCAGCTGCAGATTGCCCCTTGAAATGGAAGCAAAGTTTTAGTAGGCCCTGGGTCAGATCAGAGTCACCAAAGTTCATCTGATTTCATTGTTACCCATGATCACCGTGTAACCCTAAAGATGCGAGAGTTCAAGTTGCTGAGAGGTCTTGTTTTTTTACTTGTAGCAGCGCAGTTGTAGCTGAACGATGAGCTTCATTCAGCACTTCTAAACTAGCGTTTCGTCATCATCAGTGATGTCACATTGCAGATCTCATCCAGTATGCTTTTTTTTTGTTATTTGTCAAGTGAATGGACAACAGATATGTACTGAAGAAGAACATGATGTTGAATCTTTAACTACTGGGCTGTAATAGGTTTTATACTTGGCATCCCACAGTAACTTTGTTTGTATTATTATTAAAACCACCAAAATCTCAAAAAAAAAAAAAGGATCACAAAATCCCAGTGCTCCCCAGTACCCGGCAGATAGGTTATATAAATGGTTAATCTTCATGACTCAGACAGGGAAGTCAATGGATAAACAAGATCATAAGTCAAGGCAGTTTCTCTATACCGCATGTGTTTCAAAATGTCTTTTATTAATTATATGTTAGCGATGGAACCAGTCACTGTGTGTTTACTGCGTCCCACACACACGGAGTACGCGGGTTTTGGAAAGAAGCTCTTTGTTATTGGATTCTATTTGTAGAATTTTGCAGTTCTTCACTTTTTTTAAATAAAGTTAAACCCTAAAACCTTCTATTCTACCTTAAGGTTGAAGGTTTAACGTTCACTATAGGATCCCTTTAATAGCAAATTTCAAACATTTTTTTTGTATAGATTTAAAGATAATGGAGCACCACTTACGGCATTAAGGTCTTGAAGGTTCAAGTTGATGATCTAGAGCCCCGTGCGGTTTATGAGTTTAACAAAGTAACTTTATCCACCAGAGAACACAATATATAGAAATATTTTTAGCTGAAAAAGATTTTGAAACAGGAAAAAAATGCTCTGGGGATAACAAAGCACCAAAAAAAAAGCAACAAAAAAAAAACCCCATATCGTTTTCTTGGAGAAAGGTGATATTTACTCACAGAGCCTGATAGCTCACGGACCCCTGAGATGTAAGAGCAAGTCTATCGATCGAAAAAAAAATCTGAGAAAGAAATCCCACAAAAAAGAAAACAACCCAATATGAGGCTGATATGAAAAAAAATTGCACAGGTAGTTGCCATGGAAACTGATCTTTTTCTGTCGTGCCACAGAAAGTGTGTTTATAAAAAGACAATTATGTGGCTCCGTATTTAAACCTCTCTGGCATTCATATTCCTTATTCATTTATTTAGTTCATTAATTATACAGATGTAGGCAGCGTGACCGGAGCCCCCGGCATGCATTGCAGTATGCAAACGAGAAGATGGACGATGACTTCCTGGTTGGGCAGTAGAAATAGTCCCTACAATTTGCACTTTTTGGTTAAATAAATATATCCGTGTATGTATACCTCCCAAGTGTCCTGTTCTTGCAGGACAGTCCCGATTTTCAGATGCTGTCAAGCGTAGCTACCCCACTCTCCCACTTTTGGAGGTAGTGTGGATCATTGCTCTGGTTGAGGAGGTCCTGTGAATTGGCCAGGGAAATGTAAAATCAATGCAGACCTCCACTGCACCCCCCCCCCCATGAACACTTCGCGGTTGTCTGCGGCTGAGTCACCAAAAGGTGGCTCCTCGGGTAAGGTGGTAGGTGGTCATGCACCTGTCCCCACTCAATCCCATCTTCAGCCTCTCCTCACCTATACACAACACTCTCCAACACAGGTGCCTTAAATGTTGGGGGGGGTATGTGGTATTTCATAAATAAATATAACCCCCTTGGGAGTATGGGACTTATTCGCTAAATAGGTAGTTTGCAGGAGAGCTGTAAGGAAGTATTAAAATATGGCAAGTCAGTTTTGAATCTATCTTTATGGCATAGATGCCCCAGGGTAGTCACAAGACACGGTGTGTCCTCACGTGCATTTCATTTTGCTTTCCCAGGTCCCGTAGAAGCCGTCTCATTCCAACTTTCTGTTTTCATCTATCATTAAAAGGAAATAGGTACATACGCTCCAGTAACGTCAAAAAGCAGAGATAAACGATCAAATCCAACTGTGCCAGATGGCTGTTCCAATGGCCAAAGAGGGCACTTTAGTTTTTAGTGTTGTCGGCAGAGGCTTGGCGAGGGGTGAGTCTTTACCGAGACTTTTTATATGACTTTGGGGCATAGCCGTGGCTATCATGTATCTAAGTGTGGCAGAAAATAATGCATTTTATTATAATTTAATTTTAAACATACCCTTTGCTGTTCCCATGCACATTATTGTGATGTTTAGGGCTGATAGACTCCTATCCCTGCCAACACGCCGAGCTCCTAGAAGAGTGAGGCATCGGGGTGGAAGAGGCACTAGCCTTTCCGAAGAGGAGTACCCGAGAGGAAAGAAATGACTGTTTCCTCTGCAGCTCAAGTGTTCAGAAATGGTGTTATTTATCAAATTATGGACCTTTTACTGTCAAAGAACTCCCTCTAAACCTTGACCCACTGAGATGCTTTGAGATCCAATTTTCCTGCCCATGGAAACAGCGATGCTCTATACTTTATTGGACTTTACCCATTACCTTGAAATGTAATGTTTTCACACCTAATTCATGTTTAGAACTGTAGAGCTCTTCTGTATATTGGTGGGTGCCAATTTATCATCTTCCGAGTGTTTAGTCTCCAGTTTAACATGTTTTGAAGCCCTGGAAATGTTCCCGGAGACGCTCGGCTATAATTATTGCCCAGGGGATTAAAAGAGTGCTATAAATCTTCCATAGCTTAGGCAGCCTTGATGAAATAATTTCATATCTGCCACGAGACTGTGTCACGACCTAAATCATTGGATTATTTCGACTTGGAGACATATAAATTGAGAAAAAAATAATGTTCCCTGTAATGTGTGGCCAGCCTACTAATAGGTGGAGTACACAGAACCTCATGCAACTAGCATACATGGTATAGATCAACCATGTGTTCCCGTTTCACAGCAGCCGATGACACAACGTCAGCGGCCGCGTCCCGCAAGGGTAGCCGAAGCCGAGAAGTTCCCAGGTATGGTGGCCAAGTATGCTGCACCATGCTGAAGGTAACATTGTCCGCCATATTGGGTTTACAGGTAGATGGAAGGAACTATTGGACATAAGGTTCCAGTCCAGTCTTATCTGAGTTACCGATCACACATCCGATCTTGTCTTTCATTGTGAAGCTTCCTGGACCTCTAGAAGGATGCCCCAGGCTTGTTATTTATCGGCTGACAGCCTCAAAGAGTCAGGGCTCTTTTTCATCCCCAGCCCATTTCTGTTAGGATCTTGCCCGGTGAACCCAATGGCCGCCAGAATAGGGAAACACAAAACTATATATATTTTTTTTTACAGATTTGGTTTTTCCCGCTAATAATAAACAGTGAGGATTCAAATCATGGTCAATAACTATAAAGTAGATAGATGATCAAACTAATTACTGTCTGATACCATTAAGAGTAAGGGAACTAGAATAACTGTATTGTTTATATAAATTTATAGACTCGTTTAAAAAAAGAAATGTTGCTGCCGCAGCGTTTGATAAAACTCATTAATTTAATAAAACAAAGTAATTATCCTGAAAATTGTGTCATTTTCTCGGCAACCAATGGGTTGATTTGAAAACATGACAGATCCACTTTACGTGTGACCTTTCACATAAACTCAAATCATAATTCTGTGATCTAATTTTTTTTTTTTATAAATTCCTCTCTTCTTCATTCACTTTAGCTAATGGTGTCTGGAATTGTATCCACTAAAAAGATCAACTTGTTATTAATCTTCAGTATCTTAGCACTGTTTGAAAATATGCTCCCCCCCCCCCAATCCTTTAAGCTCGGAGAAACGCTTTTATATACACAAAGGAACCCGAACAGTTAAATAAACCCTGACGTGTAAATAAGATTTTCTAATTTTAGCTCATTTAAGAAGAAACGAAAACCCCAGTTTAAAAAAGAACATTTTGTATGCAGCATGTTTAATTTATTCTTCATGATATAGAATCCGAGCTGCATCAAGAATGTAAATAGTTACATTACAACGCTGTCTATAAACACGTGGAGAACGAGGACCATATAAAGTATTGAAACCAAAATGTACTGTATTAATAACTAAAGGCTTATAAAAACTTCACTTTAAGCGAAAACAATTCCATCTCTATTAATACAGTGGATTCTAATTTTGACCAAAATGAAGATTTCTGCTTGAAGGAGTTTATGTACAAAAAGTACAAATTTTGAAACTGGTTTTACCACCATAGCGACCAATGGAATGATCCAAAAAGATTCTGATGACTTTTGCTACCAACTACAAGACCTGGTCTTTGGTCGAGTCTTATGGTTGGGATACTTTTCTGCTAGACTGGCCCTGCCATTTAGGTGACCCTAGGCAGATGGCCAGGGCATTGGGCTGATGGGGTACTAAGGGTACACTGTGGTGGTCCGTGATCCAGAGCTGGATTGGGGCAGACCAGCAAAGACACAGAATGTTCTTTACATGAGCCAGTGATTTGTGAAATGTCTGTGTGTCCTGGAAAACATGGCCAATGTGGTCACCTTAGTATCATAAAACCTGCAGTCCACCTCGGCTTTATGCCTATCACATGGATGAACTGCCTACTACAATGAACAGCAAAAATATCTCCTTAGTGGTTTTTCTGTGGTAAAAAGAAAAAAGTTAAGCCCCATTAACCATTTCAAACCGTGCCCTTCTTAATTTAGGTTGCCGCTAACCTACACAAGAATCCATTTGGTAATAACTGATAGCAGCCGTTCTAGATGGAGAAATGAATTTTATATCAGCCAGGTCGTCCTAGGCACATCTATTCTGTATGTGTTGCTGGCCACCACCTATGGTGCTGATGTCCAATGTGTGGGATGTATAAGGTCACAAAAGAAAATCAATGACTTAATCAAGCTTATGCATTCTCTGTAAGGCTAAAAAGCCTTAGTTAATAGATGGTGGTCAAAAACATGTAAAAATAAGGTGTGTCCAGAAAAAAAAATGGCCAACATGGCAACTCTACTTGTATTTAATGTTAATTTAAAGCCTGCAAGCCCAAAACATATTTTTAGATGATAACAGAACACACAACATATGCCCAGCGTGCCAGTCTTTGTGTCTCTTAGAATTATAATCATCTGGATAATAATTTGCATAATCTGTTACATATGAAGAGTTACAATTTATAGTTATGAACAGGAATTTAGATTTTCTATTTGAGATGACTCTCTGTTGGAAGAGATTTTTAATTAAACTCATCAATCAATGGTTGGTGTTCAACTCCCGCGGTAACATCCCCAGCCCCTCACAAACCTCTGCTTATCGGCTCTTACAGCTACCAAAAACCTTTAGTTTTAGCTAGTTTATGCTTTTTGTAAACCATTCTCCAAAATTTAAGAACAGGGAACATTGTAATGCCAAATATAAGTTATTACAGAATGGAGAAGATATGAAGGCAAATTGGGGTGATGGATCTGGGAGTCAAACGGTCACATGATGGATAGCTTCTCTTTTTAAACCTAATTTGTTTTTATTCATTTAGACAAGACAATTACCTAAATAAAGCAAAATCCTCTTCAATGTCCCACACACACACAAGCCTCTGCTCCTCACACACAGCCCTCCTTAGGCAATGGTCTTTAAGCCTAAAGGATATATTTGTTTCTGTATCTTATTGTCACAAATGTCTTGTAGGACTTTTGTTACAACCCAAGCATAAAAACCAACCAGAATTTTATTCTGGGTTCAGGTTTGTTGAGAGTTCCTACAAAATTCTGTTGAGAGTTCCTGAAGTAGGCCACAGTAGCTTAGGAAAGCACATCTGCTGAAGCTGTGCAAAGAGCTTCAGGTTTGGGCAAGACAAAATCTGGAACTCATACATGGACTTTTGGGGAAGTTCTACTACAGAAGCTGTATGTTAGTTTAATGCCCCATCATCTCTAATCCCATATCCAACTCTGCTACAATGTCTTTTCTGTCCAGAAACAAGGGGAACGCTAGGTTTTCTCTAGGAAAATGCCTATATAGTCCATTCCTGTGTAGATATGGACTTGGGGCATGGTGACACCAGGATGATGACCTTGTTCCTTTTAGGAATACCCTCTCAGGAGTAATGGTTAAAAGACATCACTGTGTGTTGGGCACTGTGCCCACTCTCAGCATGCAAGGGGCATCAGTGAAGTCATGTCGTATGATACACCAAGGCCCACAGATCTTTGAGTGACACACTAAAAGCATCGCAAGATATTTAAGTACACGCCACGGGTTTGTGTGTGAAAGGGGACGTCAGATAAAGCTGTCAGACTGTGGAATGTTTCACTGTTGGCCTACAGAACATTTGTGACTCACATTTAGCTCTTTTTCTCCAAAACAAGGTGATGCACATCTCCAAAAACTGATCCATCTAAGAATCAGCTCCTTCATTCAAACATGGCCAACCATTAAGACGGCACTAAGAACCAACGCTGTTATTTTCTTTCATCTCCTTCAACTTAAATTCCATTGTACAAGTATCAAAGATTAAATAAATAAATATATATGTGTGTGTAAAGTGTTTCCCATCTTCTGTCAAGGTATCTGGTATGCTCTGATGTGCTAAGGCTCTACCAGACCAACTGAAGCAGCATATGCTGCATTTCCAGCGTGTGACAACTATGTTTTCAAGAATATATATATATATATATATGATATATATCACAGGCGAGATATAGTTATATTTTAAGTGTTTTAATGGCATGTAACGGCAATATTTCACCGGAATGGCTGCATCATAATGACATAGGGAATAAGATAAGGCAGTGGCTGTGATGATAGATTTCATTTACCGTAAGTATGGCTCCCTTGTAACCTTGTGAAATGACTAGTAGTGCCAGGCCAGAGATACAGAGCACCCTGTGTGTCTGCGCTGGTTCCATGCGACTGCCATTCAAACCCACACCAATCTCTGCCTCTGGCTTCCATTAGAGTAACAAAGTAACCATTAGCTACCCCCCTCCCTCCCAGACCCAGATGCTTCAGATCTGCCCATGTATCTGCCATGTACCCATGCATTCTATACACAGCAATATATATATCTATATATATATCTATATATATATAT
>VKOC01019845.1:0-10720 GCA_009364415.1 Spea multiplicata | reverse complement strand
AATAAGAAGGTGAATAGAGAGAGGCCATTGCAATAAAGAGATGAAAGTGTAAATTGTACGTTTTTTTATTACATTATTTTAAATGTGAAAAAATTGCATTTTTTATCCGATTAATCGATTAATCGAAAAAATAATCGGCCAACTAATCGATTATTAAAATAATCGTTGGTTGCAGCCCTACACATCACCGTCTCGGGAGGTTGCTGTTCAGGGTACCCTGAGGAGAGAGGACCAATGTGCTCATCTGCTAATGAGGCATGCCACATGAATCGAGGTGAGACTCGGATATAGCAATGCAGACAGTCTGTGAGATGGCCATCTAGAGACATATCTTTCTAGCCATCTGATTGGGGCGGGTCCCACAGGCCCATGACATTAAGGGGGCAGAGAAAGCAAAAGTATAAAGGCTGTACATTTATTAATGTAGCCTGGAAGGGGTTAAGACCCTGATTGCAGAATCTGTTATTCATCCTGACGCTGGAACTCCCTTATCTCCCTTCTTGAGACATGTGACAATAACCTTAGAAAGCCCATACTTCCACACTGTGTGGGATAAACGTTCAAGCATAAGTGGGGTTTGTTGCTATCAATGTAGCACATTACAGTCACCATCTTCTTTTTGAAACAAAAATATTTGAAAGCCCACCTGACGTTAGGAAGGTCACTGACAGTCTTCAACATTGCCTGCAACGTGTTAAACAGCTTAACAGTTTACTTAATTTCACTTGAGACTTCGGGATCTCATTCATGAAACAACACTGGCATCTAGTGGCTATTTTCTGTGTGTGTAGCAAGCTCAAGAAACGTGATAATACTATATGTTAACCACTACTGTGTTACAGTGATTTCCCATACTTAAAGAGCCCTTTCCATCAAAGAGACATCGAGCCAACATATTCACTGCAACGTAGGATTGACTCAGGGGTGAATCATATGTAAAAACCAGTTTTGGCTCACTGCTCCTCCACGGTGCGACGCAGCAGCTTTACATTTCTTGTCAAAATGAAAAAATAAATAAGTCGTTCTCGCAAAAAACATCAACACAAAAAGAATCAACCAATTTCTAAGACCTTCCAAAACATAGCGAAATATATAGTTCATAACCTTATAGTGACCAGATCTCTCACAACCGCCTGCAACATGCCATTTGTAGATAGCTAACTCAATTGCTGCGAACACAGCCCAAGGAACAGTAAAAGTCGTATGGACCCTTGTAGAGACAAAACTATCTCAGATTCAGTCATCCTTGGATAAGTACTACCAACACTAATAAGATCACCGAATTAGAACAGAGACACAGCAACTTAGGAGACACTACAACTACAGCTCAATCATCTACACTGCAACTCTTAATGGAAAAGATTGATAAGTTGGAGAATAGAAGTAAGCATAATAATTTAAAGCTGCTCAACCTACCAGAAAACATCAGACCGCACCAACTGCTACAAACAATACAGTGCTAGCTACCAGAAGCCCTGGCTCTGGATACCATGATACCACCAAGTCACTATGGGTCGAAAGGACACACAGAATAGGTTCACACTGGAAAAACAATACAGATGGATCTAGACCAGTTATTTTTCAAGTCTAAAACTTCCATGACAAAAGTAAAATTCTGATTACAGAGCCGAAGGAAAGCTAATGTACTGTAACCAAAACATTTTTTTCTTCCAAGACAAAAAATTTTGTTTTTGCCGCATTCACTTTCGCACAACAAATTTTGTGTCCAAGCCGCCAGACTCAGACAAAATTCAGGGGCCTTTTTCCATTTTTTCAGAATAACATTTTGGGGTGTTCACAAAGAGGGAGGTCCCTGATGCCTTCTAGGCTAATCTTTCATTATAGATTTTTTTTTTTACTATCCATTCCCCTCTGCCCAATGGCCTGGTTGTCCCAATGTTCTGCTCAGAGGACATGGAGTATAGAGCCTTCTGCTGCTCTAGGATCCACTCCATCATGTCCAGGGCAGAGTTCCAGCGGTGAACTACATTCTGACATAGACAGTGGTTGGGTAGGCCTGCCTTCTCCTGTTCCTTCAAGATGCGGTTAAAGTTCCCAGCAATATTATGACATGTTTCAATCAGTTTCATAAGCCTACACTGCCCATCAGTTGGAATAGTTGCCCTTACCCGAGGGTGTAGTATATCTGCTGCACAACATAGTCCACAACTGTAACTGCTTTCACCATGTTTGCTGCCCCATCAGTAACCATCATTCCCATTTCTACTGCCATGCTGCCTGTGGTCTAATTCACTGCACCAGCATATTCCTAAAAGCTGCCAAAATGTGAGCTGATGTGTGCTGCTGGTGGCAGCTGTCGTGCTTTTGCTGTTATTGCCAATGCCTTTAATTTCCTCCTGTAGCAAAGCTGCACTGTGGTGTGTACGTGGGTGTTGCTCCATCCCGGAATTGGTGAAATATCCTTTCACCTTACTGCTCGCTAACTTACAACACAACTTGCAACTTGCTCTGTGCCCATCTCTCACAGTCTTAAAATGCTCCCACACTTTACTATGACATTGCCCACCAGACAAGGTAGCAGTGGTATTAGTGTTATTTTTTTCATAATTGTATTAGTAATGGTTCTGATGGTGGAAGTAGTGCTACCAGTACATGAAGGGGAACCTGGGGCATAAGTACGCTACTGCTGCTGCTTTTGCAGTTGAAAGAGGAACGCATTCATCAGAAAAACTGGAAGATGTGTTGAAACATAGAAAGTGAAGGCAGATAAGAACCATTAGGCCCATCCTGTCTGCCCAACCTCTGATTACTTTCTTTAGTGGCCTTATCCTAAAAATAGCCTGGCCTTATGCCTATCCCATGCTTGCTTAAATGCCTTTACTGTATTAGCACCTACCACTTCTGATGGAAGGCTATTCCATGTGTCCACTACCCTTTCCGTAAAGTAATATTTCCTGATGTTACCTTTAAACCTTTGCCCTTCTAGCTTATGACTATGTCCTCTTGTTGTAGTATTTCTCCTTTTAAATAAACTCTCTTGCTTTATCTTGTTGATTCCTTTTAAGTATTTAAATGTTTCTATCATATCCCCCTGTCACGTCTTTCTTCCAGGCTCTATAAATATATTAAGGTTCTTTAACCTGTCCTGGTAAGTTTTATCTTGTAATCCATGAACAATTTTAGTAGGCCTTCTCTGAACTTTCTCCAACATATCTATATCCTTCTGGAGATACAGTCTCCAGTACTGTACGCAATACTCCAAGTGAGGTCTCACCAGTGATCTGTACCATGGCATTAGCACTTCCCTCTTTCCACTGCTAATGCCTCTCGCTATACAACCAAGCATTCTACTAGCATTACCTGCTGCTCTACTGCATTGCCCACCTACCTTTAAATCCTCAGAAATAATTACCCCTAAATCCCTTTCCTCGCACGTTGAGGTTAGGACAGTATCAAATATTCTATACACTGTCCTTGGGTTTTTATGCCCTAGATGCATTAATTTGCATTTATCCACATTACATGCCAGTTGCCACAGCTCTGCGCAGCACAGCATTTTTCCAGTTTACCTAAATCATTTGCCATTTGGCTTCTCCCTCCAGGAACATCAACCCTGTTGCAAATTTTTGTGTCGTCAGCAAAAAGACATACCTTTCCATAAAGACCTTCTGCAATATCACTAATGAAAATATTAAAGCGAATGGGTCCAAGTACAGATCCCTGGTAACAAGACCTTGGTCTGAATTTACACCATTGACTACAACCCTCTGTTTTCGGTCACTCAGCCGCTCCCTTATCCATTCAACAACATTGGGATTTAAACTCAGAGATTGCAGTTTATTTGTAAGGCACAATGTCAAAGGGCTTACTGAAATCCAGATACGCAATGTCTACTGCACCACCTTGATCAATTACTTTAATGACCCAAAAAAATCAATAAGATTTGTTTGGCATGATCTTCTTGATGTAAACCCACGTTGTTTTTGATCTTGAAACCCATGTGACTTTACATGTTCAACAATCCTGTCCTTTAACATAGTTTTCCTATCCACTACTCCACCTGGTGGATGGACCTGAAGGAGGGAGCAAAACCTTTCTTTTTATTGTGGGGAGAAGAACCTAGAAGCTAGAACTTCCTTGTCATTTATATAAACAACACACTACCTCTCACCCTTTCTCTGTGCCTTATGTTTGACACCCCATTCCCTCAAGGTTGTAAGCTTGCGAGCAGGGATCTCTCCATCTAATGTATCAATTTGTCTTAGTCTGTCAATTCTTGTCTTGTCATACCCCTTGAATTTATGTATTGTATTAAGCACTGGGTAAACTGTTGGCGCTATATAAATAAAAGATAATAATAATAATAATGCATTGGCAGTAGAGGCGTTCTGCCCGACCGGATAACAATGCCTAAACATCCCCCGAAGGATCCATCGATGACTGCAGTGGCCTCGTACTTTCAGAAGAAAGATTCCTCCCAACTGCGCGCTTCTGGCTGCCTGCACACCGGAGATGAAGACTTGGACTCACCCTGCACCAAAAAGGACACTGCAGACCTTACAGATTTTCTAAAAACGGTCAAGAAAGACCTACACCGTGATATAAAAGATGGTCTGGCGACCCTGACGAAAGAAGTCCGCGATCTGCAGTCCCACGCCACCGACCTTGAACACAGCCACGTGGTGTTGGCTGAAGAACAACAGGCCGCAAGAGCAGACCTAGAGGGGACTCTGTCTAAATACAGAGGCTTACAAGAACAGGCTTCCTTTTGTACCTGATCCTGTATTGTTCCTGTTGTGTGCCCTGCCTGAGGGCTTCCAGCAGCATGTCCAGTCGTGTGCTCTGCTTACAGTCATGTGCCCTGCCGGTGGGCTTCTATTTCAGCATTATCCTTGCCAGTTCCAGTCCTGCTCTTCTGTCTGCTGTGTGCCTGTCTACCTTGCACCATGAATCACAGTGTACAAACAGACAACACTATCCCTAAACCAAGGCCCCTCGCTAACCTGCTTACCCAGTGTGTGACAGAATACCAAGGCCGTACTGAGGAATCCGCAGGGATACCACTGATGTTATTGATGCTGGCTGAGGGTATGCTGGTGTTGTGCAAGTCAGTAAAGTGCATGGTTGAGTGCAACACTAGGAGTGCTAGTACCAGTAAGTCCAGGGCTGTGTCTGAACCTAAAAAGGTTCAAAACAAAAGTTATAAACGAGAACCCCTCACTAAAGCAGAAAAACAAAAGTGACAGGAGGGCAATTTATGCTTTTATTGTGGGGGGATAGATCACAGGATTTCTTTCTGCCGATTCAGGCCACCTAAACCAGCTAAGTCCTCAGTTGCTGATGAACAAACTATCCAGGCCTCAGAACATGAAAGTCATAGGGAAACTAGAGGTGAATCGGGGGAGGGTGAACCCAGTGCTCCCATTAACCCTTTCAATCCTGTCGTTGGGCCTAATAATCTTGAAATGCCTAGTGTGTCTGAACTTACAGGAAAATATGCATTCCGAGGCTCCAGATGTCAGTGAGGAGGACATAACTGAGAATAATTTTTGTAGTCCTATTTGCACTGTTAAAGAGGCTGTTTCGTCTACTCCCCGCAGATGCAAATCTTATAAAAGGAAAACTGTTGCTGCAAGGACTCCTATGGTGATTGGTTCTGTCAGGAGTACTACTCCTATCACTCAAAGCAAACAAAAAAATAACTCTGGAAAATTGCAGACTGCACGACATCCTTTAGGGGCCCCAGGTCTTGGCTTCTGACGGGACAATCTTAGGTAGAGAAAATCTTGCTCAGTATGAAAAACATTTAAGTGAACACAAGTCACTCCAATGTAAACGGCTACCTAATGAGTCTAAACATGTTTCTTTGATAAGCCAAAATGATTCTGAAAGAACTCCTAGCTCCTTTTCTAAACCCCTTGTCCTTGGCACGGTTCTGGTCTCTGATAAAGCTGAGGTAAAGAAGAAAAAGAAACCTGGTGCTTGCCAAGAGAAAATTATAACAGCCCATACAGAGTCTCGCTATGTTCTGCCGCCAGATTGTACCTATGCCTCTTATGGGACTGCAATAAGACTTAAAGACTTACAGATTTATGAAGATATGTCGTGTACTAATTCTGACTAGTTACCTGTTTATGTCCTGTCTGTCTGGTTTTCTGCATTAGGGACTGGAGTGTGCTGTTTTCAGCAGCTCCTTTAAGTGTGGTCCCTCTTCGTTTCAAGTTTTGTCGAATCCTGAGTTTGCTCCTTAAAGAGGGGGTACTGTGACATTCTGCCCTGGTTTCCTGGCTCCTGTATTGTGCATTCAGGTTTTTGGACTGTTCCAAGTTCAGCCTCTAGTGGCCGCTCTGCCTATGTTTCTGCTCTCCTCCTATTGTTGCCACCTGGCCTTGTTACCTGCTGCCCTGCAGTATAAAGGACTGTAGCTTCCTGCAAACTGGGCCTTGGCATTGTAGTAACAGGACCGGTTTGCCCTGTTCCTGAATTGTTCCTGGCTTCCTTTTGTACCTGATCCTGTATTGTTCCTGTCGTGTGCCCTGCCTGAGGGCTTCCAGCAGCGTGTCCAGTCGTGTGCTTTGCCAGTGAGATTCCCGTTGTGTGCCCTGCCGGTGGGCTTATGTTTCAGCATTAGCCTTGCCAGTTCCAGTCCTGCTGTTCTGTCTTCTGTGTACCTGTCTACCTTGCACCATGAATCGCAGTGTACAAACAGACAACACTATCTCTGCAACAAGGCCCCTCGCTAACCTGCTTACCCAGTGTGTGAGCCATTCGTAATGGGGCATCGTCGCTGGACGTTATAACACCTCAACTATACGCTGGCATTGCTCCGTCAACATTACAGAAGAGGAAGCTACTCAAACCCATCAGTGAGCTTCTTCGCTCCAACTGTAGATTGGATTCCCATTCCGCCTTATTGCACTCCATGGTGCTGCTCAACATGTGCTTCGAGATCCTTTCGCTGGCCCGGACTTCCTGAAACACCTGGGGATCACGGCTACACGCAAAGTTCTTCACCTGATGGATCCCCGACCTCGCAACGGCCGGCTGCTTTCCCATCCCCGCCGCACGACGACGCTCCTGGAGACATTTGCAGTACCGGTGATCCCGAACCACCTTTAACCACCTGAGGGGTTCTGTCACATGTGCCTTATTGTACCTGTTTACTTTTGATAGCAACTTTGTCCCTAGTATGTTTCCCTCTAGGGGATAGGGTTCTTTGCTGTGGTCAGGGTCATACACGGCTGATTGCCCGCTGTATGGTTTGTTTTTTATAGATACTCTTCCCTAGGGCACACACATGGCTCACTTTTTTTCCATTTTTTGCGGAGCTCGCAAATGTTATTCTGTTCGGTTTCTTGTTTTATATGCCACAATGTTATTTTATGTTGTTCTCGGCGGGGGTCCCATCTGGTCTCCCGGGTCCCCCTATAGAACAGGCTTACCGGTACCCGGTGAGAGTCCTGCTCTTCGTTCAAGATCTCACGATATAGGCATTCCCGATCTTGAGATTCGGGTGCTTATCCCACGAAACGTTTAGTCTGCACCTATTTGCCAGTTATATTTCAAGATCGATAGTTGATTCAACTGATAAGGCGCTCGTAGGCTGATCCCCATTCCTTCCTATGCTGATATTCTCCCCATTCGCCCGCCCACATCGTCCCCTCCCTCTCTTCATCTCAGCCCTTAGGGGTCCCTCTAGGGCCACTTTCCTTCACTCTCTCTTACATTTTGTGTTTTCGTTTTTTTTTTTTTTTTTTGCATATCCTCCCCTCACAGAGGCATCTCGCGGTTTCTCCCAGCGCCTTGATCCAAGCTGATGCGGAGCCCGATGGATCCGAGTGGGACGTCCGGGGAGTCCATGCTGAAGGTAATAACCCACAACACACACGTTCTCAATTCTCCACACAAACGCCTTAAAGCTATCAAAAACTATACCGCTCTCCATGAGGACCTTGTCCTCTTACAGGAAACCCACTTCAAACATGACCACGCTCCCAAATACTGGGGCAAACATTACCAACAGTACTTCCACGTCACTCACCCAACAAAGCGTTATTCTCCTACACGAAAGGCTTGACTTTCACCTCACCACCCTGACCAAGGATCCCAAAGGTAGATATTTGCGGTTGCGGGGTACTTTATTCGGCAGGGATACATGTATCCTAAATGTTTATGCACCCTCTCCCAACCTCTCTGGCTTTTACTCCCAACTGGAAGTTCTGCTTGACGTTCCCCAATCCGCCGCACTGATTGAGGGAGGTGACTTTAATGCCACCTTACTTAGACAGATCCGACTTTCGGCTCACAACACCTCCTCGATCCTCCTACAAACCACTACAGCACTTTGATATCTGGCGCGCGTTCTACCCAGAGACATGGACTACTCCTTTTACTCCAACCCTCATCTACTCCCGCATAGACCTTCTCTTTATTTTGCAAAACTTACTTCCGGCTTTACTCTCTTCCTCTATTCACGAGATCAGCTGGTCCGATCATGGGATCGTCAAGGGTGTGTTCTCAGGTCTTTCCCCTCGTCCCCGGGTTACACATGGAAACTGAACGACTCTTTACTCGCGGATCCTGTAATTAGGGAGTCTGTGGCGGACGCCCTAGAGGAGTACTTTGCCATCAACTCCTCCCCTGACTTGGTGGTGGGGACGCTTTGGCAGGCACACAAGGCAGTTATCCGCGGTGCCCTCATTAGGTTAGCCTCAACCAAAAAGAAAGAGAGGCTCCACCAGGAGCAAACTCTTGCGCTCTGACATCCGAGACCTTGAACGTAGACACAAGTCCACGGGGGACCCCCAGCTCCTTTGCTCCTTGATCACTAAAAAGGGAGAACTTAAACTGATTCTTTCTGCTGAGGTCCTGAAAGCCCTCAGCTGGATGAACCAAACATTTTTTGAAAAGGGACAATAAACCTGATACTATGCTGGCAAGGCGTCTTAGACAAGCCACAAAATCACATTATATTCGACAAATACACGGGGGTACGACCTCCCACCCTACACAAAATTTGTACGCAATTTACTAATTATTACACCGCCCTATATGACGGTCATAAGATTTCCCACACACCTTAAACCGCTAAACGCATGCAAGATTTCCTGAGAGACTCACACTTACCGACCCTTTCCCATGATGAGGTGACGCTCCTGTCCGCGGAGATCACCCAAGAGGAGGTGGGCCTAGCCCTTGGCACCATGAAGGGCACTAAGGCCCCCAGGCTTGACGGTTTCACGGCGGCATATTACAAACACTACAAACTCATTCTATCCCCACACTTGACCAAACTATTTAACTGTTTTCTTTCGGGCTCTTCGATCCCCCCAGAGATGCTTTCCGCTAAAATTGTTGTGATCCCTAAGGAAGGCAAGGAAGCTTCCTTTTGCTCCAATTACCGTCCTATTTTCTTTATCAACACTGACATCAAACTTTATGCCAAGGTCTTATCGCTGCAACTTGCGCCCTGTTTGACACAGCTGTGTTGCCCCTGACAACATTCAACGCACCCTGGGCGTCGTGCACACGTCCCGGTTGGCCCGTTGTCCAGCCCTGTTACTTTCGATTGATGCGGAGAAAGCATTCAACCGGATCGATTGGGACTCAGGGTTTTTGGTTTTACCGGAGGTATTTTGACTGCTCTCCGCAGCCTATATTCCTCTCATAGCGCTGTGGTGGACACCAGGGGGGCAGTGTCCTTCCCGTTTCCTATACGGAACGGGACGAGACAAGGTTGCCCCCTCTCTACCCTTCTGTTTGCTCTTTGCATAGAGCCGCTTGCTGCTTCCATACAACTAAACCCGGACATTAGGGGTGTGCAGGTGGGGGGTTCCTATTACAAGGTGAGTCTCTTTGCTGGTGATGTTCTCTCCATCACATCCCCTCTAGTGTCCCTACCAAACCTGTATGCTCTTTTGTCCCGCTACTCTGCTATATCGGGTTACAAGATTAATAGCTCTAGATGCGAGGCGCTTAACATTACTCACCGTCAAACTCATAGAAATTAACTTTGATTTTAAGTGGCAACCTCAGCGACTCTGCTACTTGGGGGTCTTCCTGACTGCTCACCCATCTGATTTTTATAAGACTAATTAACTTCCGTTGTTACAACGGCTGAAAGGAGACCTCCGTAGGTGGATATCAGATAACATTTCTCTATTAGGCAGGGTATACAGTGTCAAGATGACTCTCTTACCTAAAATACTTCCAAAATCTTTTCTTTAGCTCGCTCCCGGTTCCATTGGTGGCTCGAGACATGGAGCTCCTCCAGGTGGAGATTTTTCGCTTTATTTGGAGATGTACCACGCCACGGTGTAGACGTTCCTACCTTTACGGACTCCATGGCAAGGGAGGCCTGGGGGTGCCACACCTGGTGACTTACTTCCAGGCAGCCCAGTTGGCGCAGCTCGTTCAGGTTCACCTGGGTTGTTTGGCTCCTAGGTGGGTACCTTTAGAAGAGGTGATGTGTCAGCGGGAGGTGTCCGTCTTCCCGTGGTGCGCGCTTCACAGCTGAGCGCCGGAACAGCAATCACATTCCTATCATGCCCAGGCATATCCAGATTCCAGGATGTACTCTTAGACTTGGCATGATAGGAGTATGATTGCCCTATCTACCCCTTCTCACTCCCTTCTCCCTATCTACCCCCTCCTTTCTATCCTCTCCCTCTTTGAAGTTCACTTACCTTTCAGGAGTCCTGCGGTGGGGGTGCAAGGCCTCTGCCTCCCAGCTCTGCCACTGTATGGAACAGTATAGAGT
>VKOC01019844.1:0-16792 GCA_009364415.1 Spea multiplicata | reverse complement strand
CCCTGATATGCCTTATAACTTCCAATATGCCACTCGCCCCCATTTATGCCTTATACCTCCCTATATGCCACTGTGCACCCTGATATGCCACTCCACCCCCCATAAATGCCCTGCACCACCCTGAAATTCATTATACTCCCTGATTCACCACTCTGCCTCCCCAAGATATGCCACTCTGAAATTCATTATACCCCTATACACCACTCTAACTCCCCACACACACCCATACACCACTCTGCTACCCTGAAATTCATTATACCCTCCCATACACCACTATAGCTCACCCATACACCACTGTCTCCTCCCCCCTCCCATACACCACTCTGCCTCTCTCCCCGGCTCCCATACACCACTCTGCCTTCCTCCTCCGCTCCCATACACCACCTGCTCTCTCGGCCGGCTCCCATACACCACTCTGCCTCTCTCCCCGGATCCCATACACCACGCTGCCTCTCTCCCCGGCTCCCATACACCACGCTGCCTCTCTCCCCGGCTCCCATACACCACGCTGCCTCTCTCCCCGGCTCCCATACACCACGCTGCCTCCCTCCCCCCTCCTATACACCCCTCTGCCTCCCTGTCAACGATTTTCATTATCGATTATTATCGATTCGTTCTTGCAGCCCTACAAAAAAAACAATGCCACCAAAACATAAAAGTATACACAGCTGTGGGAAAAAGAACGTGAAGCCTTTAGAACTCATTTCAGGGTGGGAAAAGTATGTGAACCCATGGGTTAAATAACTCTATAAATCCTGCCATAATCAACTATCCATTCCTGACTGCCAGCACCACAAAACAACTAATCCACTCCCTCATAATCTCCCGTCTAGACTACTGCAACAACCTACTTGCTGGCCTCCCTCTCTCCCGACTATCCCCCCTCCAGTCTGTCCTCCATGCCTCTGCCAGGCTAATCTATCTCACCCGACGCTCTGCATCTGCCACACCTCTCTGCGAGTCCCTCCACTAACACTGCTCCCCTCTACCTATCCTCCCTCATCAGCAAATATACTCCTCCTCCCACGCCCGCCTACAGGACTTCTCTCGCGCAGCACCAACCCTTTGGAGCTCCCTTCCCCGTGCTGTCCGATTCTCACCAACTCTATCCTCCTTCAAACACTCCCTAAAAAGTTTTCTCTTCAGGGAAGCCTACCACTGACACAAACATTAAAACTTCTCTCTCACCCACTTACAACTCTTATGTCGCCCTACATTAACATCATTCACTACCACGCAGCCCTCACCTCCTGTTTCTCACCCCCTTATCCACCTAGATTGTAAGTTCCTGTGGGAACAGGGCCCTATATTACTCTTGTAGCTCTATGTCAATTGCTGTATTGTACTTGTCGTTGTCTGTATATTTTTCATCTTGTACAGCGCTGCGGAATCTGTCAGCGCTTTATAAATAAAGTATAATAATAATAATAATAATAATAACAACTGGTGGACCCTCCTTAACAGCAATAACCTCAACCTAATGTTTCCTGTAGCCGTGGATCAGACCCTCACAAAGGTCAGAAGGAACCTTGGATCATTCCTCTTTTACCAAACTCAGTCAGTTCAGCAATATTATTGGGATGTCTGGTGTAAATTGCACTCTTGTGGTCGTGCCACAACATCTCCATCAAGTTGAGGTCAGGACTAGGGCACTTCAGAAGGTGTACCTTCTTCTGTTGAAACCATTCTGTTTTTGATTTACACCTGTGCTTTGGGTCGTTATCCTCTTGTTTAACCCCTTAAGGTACAAACCCATTGAAAACAATGTATTTTGAGGCTGCACATGTACAGGCTTTGTCTATAAGGGGTTAAACAAACTTTTGTTGAGTTTTAATTTACAGATTGATTCATTGATCGATTCATTCATTTTTGCAAGACATGTCCACACTAGTTCAGTCTCAAAAAAGTTGAGCTTAAAAAGTCAACCCACTTCAGATGTAGGTTTTCCATTTAATTTTGGTGTACTAAGTGTACCCCTTATTTATACGTAGCGTAAACATGGTACCATGTATTGCCCTCGCAATCAATGTCTATTTTGATCTTGCCACCAGAAAATAAATACCGTAAGGTTCTTATTTTACTATTTGAAACAGATTTTAAATTATTATCTTTTATTTATACAGCACCGACAATTAACGCAGCGCTTAATAATAATAAATGTACCTCAATTGTCTTGCGCAATGTTTGTAGAAAAGAAAGTTCATGCTTTTGATTTGTGCATACTTATTAAGTTTCCTTTGTTCCCAGAAAAACATATGAATCAGGCCAATTTGTTTTAAGATCAAATATTTCTTGAGCATTCAACATTACTAGGAATAAATGTTTCTAAAACTGCATTTAGCAATAAAAGTGTTAAGATCAGTGGAGTGGAAGGCATAGCAGCTTTGGCACAAGTGGCATACAAACTCTACAACAAATGATTTAGACTTTCCACATAAAGTTTCTCATGCAGGAGGTGTAGTGTTACAGAAAGCACACTCCTTTGAGAATCCAAGCTTTTGATTACTAATACTTACACTTGGAATTCTTCATAGGAGACACCACTGGAGCTGCTGCCTCTCCTGCGGGAACTGTGCCCACTGTCCTCATCGTCATCTTCTTCAGAATCATCCAAACTCCGAGGGAAGCTGCGGCCACTCATGGGACGAGACAAAGAGCCCCGGTCTAACTCCAGGTCCTCCTTGTGGAAAACAAACATACAGCTACTGATTGTTGATTGCGACCATCTCACCACAAAAGAACAAACATGCACAGGTAAATAGGTATGAATATGGGAACGTTAAGACATTGTCACCACTCTGTGTGTCTGAAGAGCAGCGAAGGATTGTAGACCTGGATCTCATCACCTGCTACCTTGTGTGTTGGGCTCTCCCAGCAAACCCTTGGCCGATGCCCTCTGTATCCTTACAGTTATTTTAATGTTAGGCACATGACGTTGAGAAGTAGAGAAGATGACTTTGTATCATCATTTGTATCATCATTAGAAATAGAAACCATGTGCTATGAGTAACGAGAGCTATTATAAACTGTCAAAAAAAAAACCCAAGATATAAGAGGTGTCTTAAGTTTAATTTCCATTAATGCTTTAGATTTTGTAACAGTCTCCATAAAATGCTTTATCAGCTGCCGGACGCAAAGGAAACCGTTGGTGGAATTCTAGACCATAAAAAAAGTTTCATATGGGTATATATATATATATATATATATATCAGATATACATAATCACAAAGGAGCAATGGTATTTTAATAACACAAGAATTGCTTTAGATAAATGGTTAGATAACCCTTCACAATGCACCAATCACCTGGCCCAACTTTCCAGGTCATTCTGAAGTAAATTACGCGCAATTGCCTAATCTAAATTACCCAAGAATTCCATGAAGCGATGGTTCACGCAGGACACATCTAGCCTGTAAATATGAATTGCTTGCGACAGTTTAATGACCTCCTGGTCAATAGGAGCCCAATAACCAATAATAATATAGCTTGTACTTTGTGCTGCAACCATTTTTATTTAGTTATTTGCTAGGAAGTATTTGTAATAAAATGTATTTTTTTGTGCTAATGTAGCATTTAAAAGCAAGCCAGCTGGAAAACCAAGTTTGCTGTAAAAATGCATTCAAATTACCAGTATTGGTAAACTTTGAACTTTATGAAGATTACTCACCCTCTCCTTCTCCAAATCATCTCTCATTTGCTGATGTTCATGTTCAGTAAGTTCCTGGTCTCCATCTTGATCATATTTAGCAAATATAGCCTCAATTTCTGCGTCTGTGTGGCCTTTTCTGAAACAGATTGACAAATTTTTACGGGTGTAGTTTGAGGGGTGGGGGGGGGGGGAGACCAGAACTAAGTTTGAAACGAGAAACGTCTCAATAGCAAATCAAAAAGGTATATTTGTCATTTTTCCTCAGTCAGTATGTGCATTGTCTGAGGCATCCGTTGCCGGATAACAACATTATGAAAGCCAACAGAGACACAGAACCCCTTGTTCCAACACTAAAACACCAGAGACAATTTTAGGTCCCAGTCCCTTTTAGTCTGTCTCTTAGTTAAGAAAAGTGCTGGGATATGTCGTACCCTACTTCTTCATTTCATTCAGACATGCAGAGGCCACAAGGGCGGGGGACAGTGGGAGTCCTGCTTGCCCCTATAAAGGGTCTTCACAAATGTTTGTTTCCCTGAAATTCTGGAGGCCGTCCTATAGATCACCAAGGAGCATTGATCTCTCTGAGTCTTCATATTTCGACCACATAATAGGTGCCACTAGAGGGCAGCAAAGTTTTCCCCCTGATTTTATAATTCTACTGTGAAGGGTTAGGAGTCATTTTCTTTTCATATATATTTTTATTATATATAAAATAAAATAGTTCTCTTTGCACTGCTTTTTGTAGTTTGAGATAAAATCCCCTTTGAACCTCTGTGCCGTTAGGTCAATGGATAAAATAAGCTGCCGGTTTCATCACACTTTTGCCCTTTTCAATGTGGTAACTTCCACTGGAAGCAATTTTAAATACACTCTGACTTGTACATCTTCATTGTACTCTGGTTGAATAACCATTTGGGAACTATCCCTGAAGTTAAAAATAATTTGGGAAATTTGGCAGTCAAAGTTTATGGGATACTCTTGATACGCGGTGCAGGTTCTACAAACTTGTCACTAGTTCAGCTGCGTAGCTTTCAAAGCGTAGTTGCTAAGTAGGTTCTTTATGCGTCTTGCTGTTCTGCCAATACCATGTTTAAAACTTCCTGCGTCTTATAGCTAGCTTTAGTGAATTAGAAGAGACATACCCTTTCAGGTCCTGGCGTAGCTCATCAAAGTTCAGTTTCCCTCCCCCTTGACGGAGGCTCTCAGAAATATCATCCACTGCGGTTTTCTTCAGTTTAAGTTTCACCATGGCTTTACTGCAACCCTGAGATAATTTACATAGGTTACTCCACGTGTATACAGAGCCGCCATACGAAAGCATCCAAAGAAAACCATCTGTAACGCTTGAGTCAAATAGGAGTAGCAGTGCATCATGAAAGCCTAAGTGTGGGACTTATACAGCCCAGTGTGAAATAACCAAGATAAAAAATACAATCTATGAATTTCACTTACTGGAAAGTTAATGAAAGTTATTAATTTCTATATGGCGATCAAGAAAGATAAACTTACTTTTTTAATTAGGTCGGTTATCTCCATTTCATTTTTTTGCTGTGACATGTCTGTTTTCACTTCTGAATAGGCATCATTGATGACTGCCAAAAACATGTTCTGTTGAAGACAACCAGGTTTACTACGTACTGTAAAAACACACAGATAAACCTCATACATCACCACTAGAAAGTTTCTGAAATCATGGGACACTATAATCTTGTTTTGTTATACCCTTTCATCTAGGCTGTTAATTCTGTATATTTGTCTTCAAATACATTTTTTAAAACTTAGCTATTTGGCTTCTAAAAATATCACCTTGGTGTTGGTAATGTTCTATGTAAAAATATAAAATAAATGAAGGTTAACAAAAATATAAAATAAATAAAATACCAAAAGTATGAAGAATGTAAAGAACACAAACGATGTAAAGTAAATGGGTCCCAGGACTCGGTTAGCTTCCTCAAGCTCAACGAAGTCAAAATCGCCCAAAATGATGCGGAACTGAGTCAAGCTAAAAGAGAGAGCAAATAAAGAGCAACCGAGGAGTGCATGGAAAATGGAGGCCATTTATATGGAGGTGGTACAATATAAATATGCTAAAGCGTAATATCCACAAAGGATGATGGGGGATACATTTGAAATATTGGCATTGGGTTCTTAACTTGGTGAAAGAGTTTCAATCTAGCAGATGATTAGAACATTCAGTTTTTTCTTGTAACTAATGAGGTAAGTCCTGTTTTAGTAATACATACTTCAATACATGCTGGTAGGCTGCTTGCTTATGGTTTAGGCAAACTGCTATCTGTCCTTGTTTGATAGTGAAGCAGTTTGCTTCACCAATCTATTGCATTCGAGGAAACAATGTTAGATCGCCTAAGAGTAGGAATTGTTTTTGTACTTTCCCATACATATATTTCTAATATATAAAAGAGACTTTCTGTATGCTGTGCCACACAGAGTGCTATGAACTGATCTCGAAGAGGAAACTAGCCAATGGTTGGGTCCTGCTACCATCCAGTGCAATGGAGGGGCATGCAGGACATCCCAATCATAGTCGTCTGGATGCAAAACAGCCTTGGGAAGTACTTGGGTGAGAAAGTCAACATAAAATGCCCACTGTATCTACTTACATGCAATCTTGGAAAGTACTGAAGTCATCAACCTGAGTGCCAAATACAAGGTATGCAAACTGGGCATAGGCAAGAAAGATGATAAAAAACATAATGGAGAAACCAAGGATATCTTTGGCACACCGAGACATGGTTGTTGATAACTGAGTCATGGTTCTGTTGAAGTCAACAAACTTGAACAGCTGTGTAAAAAAAATAAAAAAATGATTTATAAATGTTAGAATTTCCTCGAAAAGCTAGAAAAGGAGTCTTCTATCCTGCATGTCACATGCTGAATATTTACAGTACATATACATACATACATTAGATTAGTCAAAATCTACGTTCTAAAGCTTGGATTTTAAATGAAGTAGAATATAGAATGTAGTACCACAAGTAAGGAAGACACTTATTGCAACTACCTTCAACCATCCGAAGAACACAGTAACTGCTGCAATGTTGTTGAACTGAATCTGCCAGTAAGCCAGGGACTCAAAGTTAGGGAATGCATTCTGGTCCACCAAAAGGTGGCTTAGTGGTTGGTCTACAGAGCACATTCTGTACAAGTTGATTCCTACTCCGGTCAGTGAGAGCTAGCAAAAAAAAATACATAAAACTTTAAAATAAAAAACAAAGTTCATGTGTAACAAAAAGTACATAAACAAACATATTGGAAGTGATAATTATATGCAAGGCACAAAAAGTTGTGTTTTGCTCCCAAAAAGGCAGTACCCCTACCACTAGCAACTAGAACAAAAAGGACAGGGTCATAGAATAATGTTCATCTAACCTGAAATTCTGTGAGTGGCTTAGAAGTCACATCTTAACAAAAGGATGCATTTTTTTAAATGTTGGCTTGTACAGTGTAAATATTCAATAGTTTTTTAGTGTGAAATGCCCATGATGGTAAACGACTAGTCGACAAGGGTACAACCGGCATGATGCTCACCACAAGAACAACAATATCTATGCAGTTCCACAGGCTGCGGAAGTAATGCAGCCTATGGAGATGGATCTCAATGAACTCTTCCACCACGTAATATAGAAGAAAAATGCAGAAAGCTATTTCACAGGCAGCCAAGAAAAAGTCAAATGATGAAACATAGTGGATCATCTTCACAGTCTGAAACTGCCAGGACGTTATCACGCCTCCTGTTGCTGGGAACTCGGCTAGAAGTCTGAAAAACAACCACAACCATGCACAGCATAAAACATTCATATATACTATAAATTTAGTCAAATAAAAACAATTATTTTCCTAAAAGGCACTTTGGGGCCACAAAGTCTATATTTTCATATAACACTCACTCTCTGCTTAACTAGCAGTCCAAGAGGAACTATCACCAATATATATGTTTTTTTTTATTACCAGTAAACATGAAAAATACATTTTTATAAGTAGCTTTGTTTTGGTTGTTGTGGTGTTTGAACAGGGACAGTCACACAAAATGTCACATGACAATAATGGTGATCACAGATAAAGAAGGTTTACTGAATTAAACCCACTGTTCTGGGACACTATATAACGGACATTACGACCATCATACACTTTAATGCACATAATAGCCAAGTGTATTAAAAAATGTTTCCCATGGGAAATAAGACGCATAAAACAATCCAAACAAATTAGATGAATGCTGAGGAGCCCTCATTGGAGAAGGGAGGATAAACATTTTTAAATGGGATTTTTATATAAAACAATTGTGTTATTTAACCAATAAACATTCAAATAGGGCTTTAGAAGCAAAAAAGCTCAGGGACAATTTTGTAGTTTGTATATAAAACACATGCTTTGCATAGAAAATAAGCCTCAAAAGTAATTTCACTAGATTTACTATAAAACGGGTTATTTGGGCATGTAGGGTCATTTCTTGTTCTATGAGAAGATGAACCGAAAGCCCACGTCATTATACTGTAAAATAAATTCCATACTTTACAACACAGAAAAGGTTCAGGTTTCCATTGTAGACAGAAAAATCAATAAACACTGCTCTAGTGCCTCGATCCAGCCAAAGATTCCTCTTGAGTGTTTTAATCTGCATAGCAGACTCATCCCTGGTCCTTGACAGGTCTAAGTAATATCCAGCCCCACTGTATGAGGAGAAGACACCCCACTGGCTGGTGCCATTCAAGTCCTTTTCGTTGGTGTATGTCCACCTATAAAGTAGAATATAAACCATTAGGATTTGACAGAGAACCAGAACAGAGCTAAGCCTGGTTAAAAACTACAGAACTCGAATAGGGTTGACATTGAGTGTTCAGGCACAGGTAAGAAAAACATCCAGGCTTTTGGTATCCTGTCTCGGGCTTCAATGAAAGTAATGTATGCCAAGAATAAAGCTTTGTGTATTATTATTATCTTTCATTTATATAACGCCAGTTTACAGTCTTGAGGGATTGTACTTACGCAGTACCGTTACAGAGGCCAAAGGGTGAAGTGTCTTCATTTCCAACAGAATACATATCATAACAGTCCTTGATTTCATCCCTTAAATCGTCTGGTATAGTACATGTCCCATTCCTGACTTTAAGCTGCCGAAGCCTGGGTACTCCTAAGAGCATGTTCTCATAGTAGATGAAGCTTTGATTTTCACCAATGCTTCTGTTATTGTACCATGTGTCCCAGTACAGACCATCTAGCAAAGGGCCTTCTGTAAACTGCAGATAGAAAAGAAAAAACCACATGCACATACTCTGTCAGGCTTAGTTACCATTTATTCATAAGTAATAAAATTAAGGAAAGTATACCCTTCACAAAAACAGCTTTTACTTAATTTTCTACTATTATGCTGCATATTACCTTCCAGAAATCTTCCATGGTCAGTAGGTTCTTGAAGGTGGTCCTCTCATTGTTTGAGATTGGCGTGTCCATGAAAAGCTGAGACATAGCTTTAGTATAGTAAAACATGGTTGAAGCCACCATCCCATAGGTCACTGCAGTACAAAACAAAAAACGGATCAGTAGCATATCATCATACAGAATAAAATGACAGCTACGAATTCCGTTTCTAAAATAATTTTACAGCGCTTAATCATGCATTTTATCCTTCATTATTGAAGTTTTTTATTATAGTTTTTTTAACTATTACTCAGTACAGTATATACATATGTACTTGTAGTAAGAATCGTGTAGCTTTTATGCCAAACGGATAACTGGTCCAGACGAGGCAGTAGCTTAATTGGGCATCGATTATTCTAGGTTAATATCTTGGCATGGATGTCTAAGTGAAACCACACAATCAAACTGTGCAGTTCTAAAAGGGCCTCACCGCATAGATCATAGAGCTCAATTGCTTGTTCGCAACTCCATTACCACAAAGTGTAAAACCAAGAATGTCTATGAGAAACACCAGCCACCAGCAATCTTGATTATGCTGTGCTGGCTCAGGCCGTCACCGACACACTCGCCTTTAGATGGTATAATATATACCCTACTTCACCAGGCACCCACCAAGAAGACAAATTAATTCCCAGTTCTGACCTCATCATGCCGACACCTTGTTTTTAATCAAAACCATAGCTCTAAATCCTACTGCTTTTTCCAAACAACGTGGGGAAGACAGAGGATGAAGGCACTCTCTGGATATCTGCTTACCTTTTGTGGTAAAGGAGTGAATGTATATACAATGTCTGTTGCTACTCAGGGAGAGCACTACTTGCAGAAAGTTCTTGGAAACTTGTCTAAAATATTTTTTTTTCATCCAAACACATTTCACTGTTTTTATTTCCTATCCAAAGAGGATAGGCTTTGGGGTTTATTCACTAAAGGAAGAGTTTGCAGGAGAGTTATGTCTCAGCCCCTTGACTTCATTAACCACTACGAAGAGCCAACTCCTGGGAACTTCGGCTGATGGACGAGCCAGGCTGGACCCGCATCACGTATAAGTAAATCAGCAAGATTTTGAAAATTATGCATTAAACGGGGCTAGCTAATACATTTGGCTTAAAAAACTTGCTAGTGTCAAATCATCTTTATGAATAGTGAAGCCAGAGTTAAAATATCATTATTATTTAACCATCAAAATTAAATAATCAATTATATACCGGTATTTATATGTGTTTAATGTTATTTGTGTTAAACATCCAGCATGCTGCTGCTCTTGAGTTAACAACCCAGAGGTTGGAAATGGGAAAACACAAGTGATCCAGCTGAATAACCTGTTAATATTTCTAATATTTTAAAGACTAACTAGCTCAGAGGGGGAGCTTAAACCAAACTAAAATAGAAGCACATGCAAACAGTGCAGTCATTTTATCAAATTCTTTTAGATGGTAATTGATTTTTTTCCCAGAGCATTCTAAGAAGGATTGAACAGGTTTCAAATACAAGAAAAAAAGGCAATTAATACCTTAGAGAAAACTCCTTCGAGACATTTTGCAGGAAGCTAACGTTCAAGTTGTTTTTTTCAAGTTAATGTCCATTTATATGTAACAGAACAGGATTAAAGCCACAGATGCATTCTAGGTTGTAAATATGCAGCATATTATTATTATTTATTGTTTTATATAGCACCATCAAATTCCATAGCGGTGTAAAATGGGTAATTTATATATGTAAGAGTTATATGCAAAATGTATCCACTAGAAAGAGCTGGTGTAAAAGTTAATAGGAAATCAGTGAGTTAGAGGTTGGATAATCACTGTATTTCATTTAGATGAATAGAAGCAATATCATATAGCGCACTTAAGAGTCTTTGCCATGGTCTCCCTTGTTTTCTTGTTATATAGAGCCCTGGGTAGTTTTATTATATATAAGGTTAGGGAGTTTTTTTTGTATGACATATTATCTGCATGTTGTACTCTCAGAGTATATTTATCAGAAAACCATGCTGACCAAAGATAACACAAAAGGCTTGTCTCACATCTGCCAAGAATAAAAATCTTTATGACTCCCAAGGCTTTTGGGATAATATTCTGTAGACTGAGTAGTCAAAAGGTTCCCAGGCATCTTTCGTAAAGCATTCTACAACAAGAACATCATACCAACGGTCAGATACGGTGGTGGCAGTGTGATGGTCTGTGGCAGCTTTTTAGGTGGCTTTCTATAATTGATGGAAACATGAATTCTGAAGGAGAACGTTTGGCCATCGGGTGATGACCTAAAGCTCAAGCACAGTTGGGTTATGAAGCGGGACAATAATCCGAAGCACACAAACAAGTCCACCTCTGGAAAAACTCTAACAAAAAACTATGTGTCAATGTGGCTGAATTAAAACAATTATGCCAAGAAGGGTGGACTAAAATTCCTCCACAGTGACTTATTGCCAGTTATCACAAATGTTTCATGCAGTTGTCGCCACCAAGGGTAACACAACCACTTAGTAGGCGTAGGGGAGGGGAGTATAGGCTTCACCTTCAATAAATGAAATGATCACTTAAACGCTGCATTTTGTGTTTACTCACGTACGTATACAAGAAGGGGCACTTAAAACAAAGCTTGTAAGGGGCCTTGGGATTTTGTGTTACGGCACTATCCTATCCAAGCCAGCACGCACACATATACACTCACCCTCCAGCCAGAAAGGATCATAAAATAAAACAGAGGAGTTTTATGTGGCTCCAGCTCCTACTCATCTCATCCTAAAAAAACCCCCCCAAAAAACAAAAAGAAAATTAGCCAAACCACTTGGTTGAGCTTCAGCTCACCTCGGTTTGCCCAACTCAGTGGAAGTGGATCCAGCATAAAAACGATTTGTCTCACAGAAAGAACGTGTGAAAAACAAATTTAAGCCAGTGAAAAGTCTTGAGTGTCATCTTACTGATTGGACTATGCATTATGCAGGTTGAACGCAACACTTGATCCTTTATGATAAGCAGTGATTTAAGGGAGTTAAACTCACAACTACCTGTCTCACTTTGCTCAAAATAAGGATAGCATTTATCAAAAAATAATAATAATAATATATATATATATATAATATATATATATATACACACATACACACTAATACTAATTTTATCACTATAGCAAGAATCGGAACGATCCAATTGCTGGATTTATTTAAAAAGATCCCCCCACATTTCAGTTTCACAATAATATGGCACTTACAAACACACAAAATGAACAGGAACACGATATAGGTGACCAGCTCACGCAGTATAATTTTTAGGTACTTTTCTCTTGAACTTATACGATCCTCTGTATATCGCGTGCACCAAAGGCCTGCAAAAAACAGTCAAGAATGTCAAATTATTAACCACCCCTTTTTTTTATCTGTATAAAACTGTCGAAAAACAAAAAGGCACTTAAAGTCCTAACCGAAAAATATTTTTATATAAACATATTCGACATTATATATAAAAAAGTTTTATGTAAGCAGTGTGATAAAAAATACTGTACTGTACCATCATAGAAAGGGCATTTACCTATTGTTACATTATCTGAAGTGTAGGCTTTATTGCAGGCAATCATGTGATGCTTAGACTCCGCCTCCTCACTTTGTAGACTGCTTTATGGCAGAGCTTGCCAAGTCTACCAGTCACACGACCTCCCCGGGAGATTAGAGCGAGGCATTCTATGGGGTACTTGCAACTTGGATCTCTGTGAACCATTGGCTGTTTTTCATATGTCACCTCCTGTTTTGTCTTGTATTATTAACCCCTTAAAGACAATGGGCGGTCCCTAAACCCATTGAAAACAATGAATGTACAGGATTTGTCATTATGGGGTTAAGAAATGCTAATTGACTGTCACTCAAGTGTTGACATACGTGAAAGCCATACATTTCAGGAACTTATCAGTTAAACACAATCTTATCCCGAAGTATCAAGCGAGCCAGTTTTATTTTGGGACAAAAATGCAAAAAAAATCCCTATAAAGAACTAGCAGTTAAATTGTTTTTATTTTTCTGTACACTTAAAGAACGCAAAATAACTATTTGTAGAGTCTGGAATCTTTATTAAAACATCTGCTGCAGACAGAACACGCGCCAAGATGCATCATGAGATCATTACTCGCAGAGGGGGAAAAAATACGGAAAATGTGGCCTGCTTGATATTTTAATGGTGATGACGAGCTGGGCAAGACGTGGAAAACTCCAATGTACCTCAAGCCATCCTGGCTTCCGTTACGGTGCTGTCTCAAAAGGTTTAACAGAAAGTTTTAACAGAACGTGCGCATCTTGTAATATATTGCGTGTCGAAGCTAAAGGATCTATTTTACTAAAAACACCTACAGAGTTTTTTTTCGTTAGGCTCTCATTTACCTGTACATTGCTTCTATAATCTCATAGGTTGTAGAAGACCAAGGCAGTAAGCAATGTATTTACCGGACACAGGCCAGCACCCCCAACCTCCTCATCCTCCGGGCTGCCAAGCTCACTGCTCAGTGTCTTGAAGGCACAGTGCCTTTTAATGCAGTCTACTGTGGGTGTGCTGAGTTGGCATAGCCTCCATTGTCTATCACTGGAGTTGGCGTAGTCCATTGACTATCACCCAAAAGGACGATCTCCCACCCCCAGTTTTGCAGCAGGGGGACTGCCGCCTTGGGCCTCGGCTGAAGCGAGCGATCAGTGGCAGCCAGAGACAGGACCAGTATCATCTGATCAATTTCCTATCTGGGGGAGTCACTGCTCACTGGGACAGATCTCTGACTTCACCAACTGGCCCATTTACACAACGAAGGACCTGGCGCAACCGCCATTGCATATTCTTCTGCCCAAAGCGGTCAAATAGGACATGATATCCATGCATTGCGTTGCAAAGATGGCATAGTGAGGTTGCGGCATCCATGCATTCATGTTCCTGTATTAAAGCCTCTGATCGCTTTCCCCTGACACGTTACCTAAATATGTCATTTTTCGATGTGTAAGAAGAACTACACAGGGGCTTCTGTACAAATAACGAGCTTTACGGTTTACTGCGGGACGGTTCCAATCTACAGAAAGAGTTCACTGGTTGCTATGGTGATAAGGTATGGAATAGTTTCTTATAGACTTTCTTGAATAGTGTTAAGAGCCGCTCTAATACTTATAGACAAACAAAACAGACCTTGCAGTGGAATGTTAGTGTTTCTGTTCATTCCCTTATAATGAGATATCCATTTATCATTAATTCAGTTTACCAGGAACTGGGCAGGATGCAGGGCGAATCATTAACCCCTTAGGCACCGAGGATGATGATCACTTACCCCTAATGCAGTACAAGATGCTGGCAGGTCCCTCTGGTGCCGGAGGCTGCTCGGGGCCATTCTCGGCTCCGCCGGGTGCGATACCCGGCTCCCCTCTCCTCCTGCGGCTCCTTGGACCCTGGGCACCCATACTGTTTGGGTGGCGATTAGGATACCCGACCATCCCGGTGCTGCCCCCGCTGCTGGACGATACCAGGGATGCGGACCTCCTGCCAGGTCCTGCGGAAGGATGCCACTCCACATCCATCTCCACCACCATGCCGTCCTCCCCATCCTCTTCTTCCTCCATACCGTCTTCCTCGGCGTCAAAGCCAGGATTGTCCCTGCTCCACGCCTGCCTGGAACACGAAGACAGAGGGGACGGAGTGGCGCCCCCAGGGGGCGGCCTGGCGCTGGGGCCAAGGGGTAGTTCCTGCCTAGGCAGGGTGTCCATCTCTAACATGTCCTCTGGCACTGCCCTTCTCTCCAGATCCCGCTTCTTCCTCCTCTTCTTCCCCCCCTCACTCTCCATATCCGGCTGCGTCTGAGGTATTACCCTGCTGGAGTTCACCATAACGCAGCGGTGCAACGGATCCCGAATAAACTCTCACACGGGCTCATCCCAGCCCCAGCAGCCATCTTACTTTAAACTTTTTTCCTCACTTTCAGGTCTTTTTTTTTTGGCGTTTCCTTTCGTGAATCCCCGCCCTCCGTCTCCTCACACACAGATCCGTTATCCTCAGGGAGACGGGCAGGAAAGGGCTGTGCGAGTTCAGCTTGGCCGCTCCTGCACTCCCTCCCTAAATAGAGGTATTTCTCTAAACTGACTAAAGTTTAAGGGGAAAATCTGTTGGCTGAAGTGCTATCCTCCAAATACCCATGAGCAGTATGACCATTCCATTGTACTGCGCTGCGGAATATGATAGCGCTATATAAATCATTAATATTCCGTTTATATGGCTACTCATTCTGTGCCCAAACACTTAAGCGTATGGAAGCTGCGGTGTTTATATGCCTGGGGTCTAAACGGAGCAGCTGGGTATGGTGGGTTAATCTGGAGTTTGTTTGCTCCTTTAGGTCTGTTGCTTTTATGTATAATTAATTTAGGCGATGTTGACACCAGAGTTCTACTGTTTTGCTGTTGTATAGAAGGGGGGGTCCCCTTGACCGGTCCGAAATTCTTCCCCACTCAGGGAGGAGTTAATGTGTGTGTAGGGAGGTCACGCACTATTACAAAAAGGCTCCAAACCACAATGTAAGGGAGTGAGTTTACAGGCCTCCCAACTGTACCTGTTTAGGCGGGACAGTCCTGATTTTTGGGACTCTGTCCCTCATTGCCTTACCGATGTTCCGCTTTGCCGTCCCGTATTTAAGCAGCCTGCTTCTGTGTACCGTGCCGCTTAATGCCTCTATTATGTTTTAATGCCCCCATTGTGTATTCATACCACCACCCAACCCCCTTTTAAGATGTGATGCCCCTAGCATCTGATAAAAAAAGTGTGTTTTAAGTGGCGGTGCAAGGGCGACATTGTAAAGGGCAATTGCTCGTTTTGGTAAGTAGCGCAAGAGCGATTAAAAAAACAAACCAAAAAAAACGTGTCCCTCTAACATTTTGAAATGTTGGGAGGAATGTAATAATAGTAATGTGTTTAACCCAAGCTCATTACACACTAGCCTGCTGAACAGACCATAAATGGAGAAGAAGGCAATATTTTACAGAAGGTGTGGAAGGAAAAATGACAGTGACATAGGGGGTAAAAGGAGAGTTATGCGTTAATACAATGACTGTTCCTTTAAAACCCCACAGGATCTAATGAGGCTCACACACATAAGGTACTGACTTAAGGTTATGTACTAACCTTTGGAGAAGCCGGGGCTGCCTGTCAGTTACAGCTCATCCCTCCTGCTGTATTACAGTTCTAACCGTGTTTGAATGTGCGAGTGAAAGTTCAGTTACACACAGAAACTGACTCGGGTAATGGAGGGAAACCGCTGCTAATCAGTGACTGATAACAACTCCTGTATAATTATACAAAATCTGGTCCCTGCCTGCACACAGAGATCAGCATGCGTTACAAGAAGAGTCATCATAGCTGGAGCTCATGCAAACACACATTTCTGTCAGATTTGTGGTAAAAATACCTTATGTCTGTTTCTATTATAAAGCACATGAAGCTCAGTGAATGCTCAATACATTATTTGTATAGCTAAAAGTTGTGTCTATAGAAGTCTACTGAAATTGGTAATTCTTTCTTACACAAACTAATATTAATATTAAAGGAGAGGCATATTATCTATACCTTTTCCCTTCTGAGACACCAATCCTGTACACTACAGATGTAAAGACAAATTCATACTAAAAGCTCTTTCATTGATTATGCAACAGACTCATTTTTTGCCAGTTTTTTAATTTTTATTTTAGTCATACCAAAAAAT
>VKOC01019843.1:0-16545 GCA_009364415.1 Spea multiplicata | reverse complement strand
AAGATGCTGGGGAGACCAGCTCAGAGGAAGCATTTCTGGGGCAGGCTGACTCTCCTAGCAGCCAGGAGAGTAGCCTCTCCAGCATAGTGGGGAGCCAGAAGGCTAGGAAGGCTAGACAGGTGCTGGTGGTAGGGGATTCAATTATAAGGAAGGTTGATAGGGTAATCTGTCGCCAGGACCCCGAATGCCGAACAGTATGCTGTCTCCCGGGTGCTCGGGTTCGACATATTGTGGACCGGGTAGACAGATTGTTGGGAGGGGCTGGAGATGACCCAGCGGTCGTAGTACATGTTGGTACTAACGACATAGTTAGGGGCAGGTGGGGGGTCCTTAAAAATGAGTTTAGGGCACTAGGTCAGAAACTTAGGTAAAGGACCTCCAAGGTAATGTTCTCTGGAATATTACCAGTACCACGCGCTACTTCAGGGAGACAGCGGGAGCTTAGGGAGATCAATGCGTGGCTAAGAGCATGGTGTAAGAAAGAGGGATTTGGGTTTTTGGAGAACTGGGCAGACTTTGCAGTCGGCTACAGACTCTACAGCAGGGATGGACTGCACCTCAATGAGGAGGGGGCTGCAGTGCTAGGGGAGAGGATGGCTAGGGGAATTGCGGATCTTTTAAACTAGGTTCTGGGGGGGAGGATAAATATAGAAAAGAAGTGCTAGCTAGAGTAGACTCAGAAGGGGGTCTAGCTATGGGAAAAGGGGGGGAGAGCACTGGTGGGGTTAGCACAGACAATATGGTGTTGCATAGTACAAAACCTGCTGTCAAGAATTATTTGTCAACTGTTACATCAGAAATGGGTAGTAACCTTAAATGTCTTTTAGCAAATGCGAGAAGCTTGGCAAACAAAATGGGTGAGCTGGAAGTATTGGTAAGTAATGAACAATATGACTTGATCGGTATCACGGAAACGTGGTGGGATGATACATATGACTGGTCAGTAAACTTACAAGGATATTCACTTTTTAGAAGGGACAGAGCAAATAGAAAAGGGGGAGGGATTTGTTTATATGCAAACCCTAAACTTAAGCCCAGTATTAAGGAAGATGTGCATGATGACAGTAGTAATGTGGAGACGCTGTGGGTAGAGATTAACCTAGATAGTAAAAAGAGTCACACACTACTTGTGGGTGTATGCTACAAGCCACCCAACATTAGCAATGAGGGGGAAGATCAGCTGCTATTTCAAATTGAAAAGGCTGCATATAGGAATGAAGTTTTGATCATGGGAGATTTTAATTACCCAGATATAGATTGGAATAGTGGAACTTGTTCCACTAAGGGCAGCAAGTTTCTGAACCTGCTTAATGACCAATTTATGTCCCAATTAGTAGAGACCCCAACCAGAATGGATGCCTGTCTAGATCTGGTAATAACTAACAATGAGGAACTTATCTCAAACATTATAGTAAGAGAACACTTGGGGAATAGTGACCATAACATGGTTTCATTTGAGATTAATTCCAAAAAGCAAATGGGTAACTGCTCTACCAAAACTCTTAATTTCAGAAGGGCAAACTTTGACAGGCTAAGGTCCACCATGGAATGTATAGACTGGGATGGATTGTTCTCTGGGTTAAACACAGAGGAGAAATGGAATACCTTTAAGCACATATTGCAAAGTTATACATCCCAATATATACCTATGGGAAACAAATACAAAAGAAACAAATCAAAACCAATGTGGCTTACCTGGAAAGTAAAACAGGAAATAAGGAATAAACAATTGGCATTTAAGCATTATAAAAGCGAGGGGTCGGTAGTATCATTTATGGCATACAAAGATGCCAACAAAGCCTGCAAAAAGGAGATTAAAATGGCTAAACTAGAAAATGAGAAACTTATTGCCAAGGAAAGTAAAACCAATCCCAAGAAATTTTTCAAGTATGTGAATGGGAAAAAGTTAAAGGTAGAGAATGTCGGTACGTTATTATCTGAAACTGGAAATTTGGTTAGTGAGGACAGAGAGAAAGCCGACATTTTAAATGCTTTTTTTTCTTCTGTTTATACCAAGGAAGAACCGATGACGGAGCCCCTGCTGGCTAATTTTAAGAAACCGTTGCAACAAACATGGGATTGGCTGACACAAGAAAAAGTGCTCAAGCAATTAAATACTGTTAAGGTAGACAAGGCCCCTGGGCCGGATGGTATACACCCAAGGGTATTGAAGGAACTAAGCCTAATTCTGGCCCAGCCACTATTGCTAATCTTTAGGGATTCTTTCAGCTCGGGCGTAGTTCCATTAGATTGGCGCAAGGCAGATGTTGTGCCCATATTTAAAAAGGGATCAAAATCTCAACCGGGCAATTACAGGCCAGTAAGCTTAACATCGGTAGCAGGGAAATTATTTGAAGGGTTGCTAAAGGTATACATTCAAGATCATATCTTGATCCATAATCCAATTAGTAGAAGTCAACATGGATTTGTGAAAGACCGGTCTTGTCAAACCAACCTATTAGCATTCTATGAAGAAGTTAGTAAAAATATAAACCTGGGGTTGGCTGTAGATGTGATTTATCTGGACTTTGCCAAGGCGTTTGAAACGGTTCCGCATAAAAGGCTTCTCTATAAATTAACAGAAATAGGCTTAGGGGCAAATGTCTGTATGTGGATCAGAAATTGGCTAAAAGATAGAATGCAGAGGGTTGTTGTGAATGGATGTTTCTCAGCCTGTACACAGGTATTAAGGGGTCTGTCCTCGGTCCTCTTCTTTTTAATTTATTTATAAATGATCTCCCAAGCTGCATTAAGAGCCATGTCACAGTTTTTGCTGATGACACAAAATTAGGCCGGGTAATTCAGACTAATCTTGATGTTTCTTCATTGCAGGAAGATCTAGACAGAGTTGGGGACTGGGCGTGCAAGTGGCAGATGAGGTTCAATATAGAGAAATGCAATGTTATGCATTATGGTAAAAATAATAAAAATGCAACCTATTCTTTAAATGGAATATCCTTGGGCGAAACTACCCCATTTAGGAATAACGGTTGACAACAGACTTGACAACAGTGCGCAATGCCAGCAAGCAGCTGCGAGGGCCAATAAGGTTTTAGCATGCATAAAAAGAGGTATTGATTCAAGGGAGGAGGATATCATCTTGCCTCTGTACAGGTCATTGGTAAGACCTCACCTTGAATATGCGGTACAATTCTGGGCACCGGTCCTTAAAAAGGACATTATGGAAATAGAAAAAGTGCAAAGGAGGGCTACGAAATTAATAAGGGGTTTGGGAGATACCAGTTATGAAGAGAGGCTAAAAAAGTTAAAATTATATACACTGGAGAAACGGCGGCTCAGAGGGGATATGATAACATTATATAAATACATGCAGGGCCAATATAAAGAGCTCTTCAGTGACCTGTTCATTAACAGAAATATACAAAGAACAAGAGGTCACCCTCTGAGACTGGAAGAGCGCAGATTTCATAGACGACAAAGGAAGGGATTCTTCACAGTGAGGACAATTAAGGTATGGAATTCACTTCCAAGGGAAGTAGTGTTATCCAATACATTAGATACCTTCAAAAGGGGCCTCGATATTTTCTTAGAAAGGCACGATATACAGGGATACAAATAGAATAATATTAATATTTTAGAGCTTCTTGATCCAAGGAGAAATCCGATTGCCTCTTGGGGTCAGGAAGGAATTTTTTCCCCTGATGGCAGAATTCGAGGTAGCTTAATTGGGGGTTTTTTGCCTTCTTTTGGATCAAGAATAGAAAGGTTAGGTAGAAGGGTTGAACTTGATGGACTTAGGTCTTTTTTCAACCTTATGAACTATGTAACTATGTAACTATGTAACATGCATACACTAACATACAAACACACATTAAGATACCCAGGCAGACACACGGCTGAGTGTATGGTGCACCCACAATATTACTTGATAAGGAAGATAAAGCCGCTGTAGTTGCCTTCCTCTTCCATGGTAAGACAATGCTTGTCACCTGAAGCAGCCAATTAGTGGCAGGAAAGCGCTCCCACTGAAATGAATGGAAACACTCTCCATATATGCGCACGGAGGTCTGAACCCCCCCAGGGTTCGCAGAACTAGCGCTGGAGCTGAGTGGAGGTCGGTATATCACATGCAGAGATATGTGCTGAGACAAACACACCTCCTGTACGGCATTTAACCGAAGGGTGGGAAATGGACAATATAGCTACCATATGCATTCATGTGCTTTAATAATCCTGCACAGGAGGTAAGAGGTTCCAAAGCTAGAGCAAAAATGTAAAACAATTGCTGCGTTTGGCAAAAGCAGCAAAGACTTGAACTTTTACAAACTTAGTCAATCATCGCTGTTCAAAGGCACAATAAACCCAGAATTCCTGAGTGCTTTTTACAATGCAGCTTAATCGATGCACTTGAGACCTCGGAAACATAAGTCTCTGGAGCAAACCGTCATAACACTTTGTACTAAGCATCCCAAATAAATGTCTCGCACGACTACATCCATTAGCACCCATAGTGCTATATATATCAAACCACAACTGTGGCTTTTCAAAATAATTTTATAGGAGCCTGAGCTCTGCAAAAAGAGATTTTCCATTCAGATAAACTCAGCCAATATGTCCACATGATGCCAAGTTTAATTCATGTAAAGAAGTACTAAGGGAAATGAATCATGCGTCAAGGAAAAGGCTGGCCTTTGTATACACAGAACAAAAGTCCTTCAATTTAAACGTCAGTGGGAATAGAGGCAAACAAGGTCTTACTACAAAAATGACAAAACTAACATGAAAAACTCCTTTCACACTAATTTTCAGTGAGGGTAGGTAGCCACTATATATTTTCCAAGGGATTGAGCACACTCATAGAGATCATAAGATAACATTTACTGTAAAATTACAGAGTTTAAATCAAAACGAGCCCTGGAACCTAAATATTGAGATGGATGCATAGGTTAAGTTGTGCTTAAGCTCCTGGGAAACATTTGTTCATTAAGCCTGAATGTCGAGTCAGCCTCTACTTAAGAAAGCAACATTCACTTAGAGAACTTCTTCCACTGATGCCCATACTATACCTGTGTGCTTAAAATGTTGCCAGATGTAAGGACACTTTTGCGTGAGTGATACCATTTATTAGACTTGGGCATTTGGATTGGTATAGTTTGTAAATTCGTACAAAGTACAAAAACCAGGCCAGACTCCCCACGATGAGGATGAAAATGAAGCAAGAAGCTTCACTCACCCACTTACACATTGTCATTCACTCTCACCCTCTCTAAACGTCTCTTCCGACGACTTTCACATCTTCTTGTTTTCATCTACCTTCCATCTTCTCTCCTTTATCTATACTGTATCTTCGTCTGTATGGACATAACCGGGTGCAATGAGAGTGAATGTTGGCACTGGGCAACAAATTTAATTCCTGAATTAAAAATGCCCCTTGATTTTCATCCTAACTGAATGGTCCAAGAACACCAAGCACACAAAGAAGCTGCATGTTGGATCCTTGTAAACCCTGACAATTTCAATTGTGTCAGAAAATAAATTGTAACATGGTCTCTAACCAGAAAGAGATAATATATGATTCTATTACCTTCCGTTTTAACAATTTAAAGAGCTATGTTTAATCAGGTAAACTGAGTAATTAGAATATAAAACATCTGCATACATGTTAGTAGAATTACCAAAAGTGTTTTAACATGTACTTGTAAAATTCCTTGTACCATTTAAGTGTAATAATCTGTCTATTAATTGTCTGTCAAATAGCTCAATGTTATCCATTACTTTATTAATAATTAATGGTTGCTGCTTACTTAGACTTTTACACAGGCCTTGTTGTGGTTAATATTTAACAAGTATTTAATAGATGCTAAGTGCATGCAAGCAAAATGCATTTTTAATAACAACTGATATAGGGTGAGGCAGATGGGAGTTGTTGTAGAAGAACAGCATTAGCATAGCATTGCAAGAAGGCAGTCTGTTTCTCATTACCTTAGAGTAACAAATGGTAGTGAACTTCACATTAAAGGCAGGTTTTAAATTATTAAGTGCATTCAGAGCCGCCACCAGGGTGGTACAACCACAATCGAGGCCCCCTAGCACCACAACCCCAACACCCCTGGGCATAGCGCTAGGTCGGCGTTGTGCTACCTTCTCCCAACACATTGAGTCTGAGCGTAATTTTCTGGTGCTCAGACATAGCGTGTGGGAATCTTGAGAGAGCAGAAGAGCTGACACCTGTGTGTGTATATGTGCATGTATGTGTACTGTACTGTCATGTTAAAGTCAGTATGTATATAAAGTGTTAAGTCAATGTGCGTATTTTATGTAGTGTTAGAGTGTGTACTGATGTATTGGACTAGTAAGTGTGTGTGTTACTGTAAGGTGTTCATGTTTGTGAGCATATGATGTTAGCATGTATGTGTCTGTTATGGAATGGTGTTAGCATGTGTGTATAGGAGTCAGCATTTTATGTTATTGTAAGACTGTGTTTCGGCCTATGGTGTTGGAGTGTCAGAGGTAAGCCTAGGGTTAGAGGCACCTGGGAGGGGGACAGGACAGGAAGAGCAAGATAAAGAATGCATGTGTATGTTCGTAGAGTGAGTGGGTGTTGAAGCGAGTTTGCATGTTAGTATGAGTGTTAGTTATAGGGGTGCCTTGAAATAAATACTGCACCCAGACGACACTAACTCTACCCCCGGGTTCTCATCATGGGATGATCTTAAGGCAGGGTGATGGATGGAGCAATAGGTGGGACATTTGATGAAAAAGGAACAGACTGATATGAGGGGAATGTGGCCCCAGACGTTAAGCATGTACTGGGCCCCAAGATTTCTGATGGTGGTCACACAGAGCTTAATTAATTTAAAAATAGGGCTACTTGATGTTGCAATTTGCATGATATGCACCCTGCTATTTAACAACTAAACACTATATAGAAACACATTTTGCAAATGTACAACAACTCTTTATATTTTAATACTTCTCTGGCATCACCATCTTGTTGTGGTTGCATATGTTATAGGGCAAATGTTATTGCATGTGTTTTGCTGTGGAAGCACAGGCACATAAAATCTTAAAATGTAGGTTTTTATAGCTTAAATCTTTCAGCTTGTTAGTAGGGCACATTTTATATGCTATCTCAAGGCAACATGGTACCTTTATCTAAGAAAATATTTCCTGTTCATTATTCCTTTCTAAATATTTCATTTTACAAGGATGTTGGACTTACTTAAATTACAGCTAATCTCCTGTTTCCTTCTATGTTGTTAAAAGACAAGTGTTTTACTCGTAGAAATTTTCCATCTGTGCTTTCCAGGCAGCCTGGGTAATATTTGTCTGCATAAATATTTATCCTGGTTTGTCTTTCAACTACGATGAATTTTTAAAATGTTCTTTTTTCTAATTCTTCAAATGTTACAATTAAGGTAATATTTGTGATAATATAAGATCATGAACGTAGTAATATTTAGACTAACCATGCACAGTTAGGTAATCAATAAACGGTGTCTCTCTAATCCACCACTGTGGGAATTCTAAGACGATGATTACTGTGTGTTATGGGTTTCCTATGGACGGAGCTATGTTTAATGATAAAAGTGTATATGTAAACGTATCTTTTGGAATGCTAAATTCGTCAGTGTGTTACACAATTTCTAAAGTTTATATTTAATGCATAAAACAAAAATCTCTTTAGAGTAAACTTGAATGTGAGATAGTCTTCAGTCTCCTACCTACAAGGTAAATGCTATATTTATATACAACAAAAGATATAGTGTGTTTTTCATCTTTAGGTACACCAGACACACATTGTAGCTTGAAATCAAGTGATATAAACGTGATACAGAAAAGTTAATGTTGCGATTGTTTATATCACTCTAACCATTAAGATCAATTTTGGTGAAGATGATACTTTCATTGGGCAACTGAATCGCATTATATAGCATATAGGTGTCCACAGGCATATCCTGAAACTGGAAACAGTCATATGTTAAATACAGCACTGTCAATTGGGCAAATGTGGTACATTTTTGCATCTTCCATGTTAATAGATGTATAGAATTTTACCATATTCTCAAGTATTTCATTTTTCTTTCCATGACCTACAGTGTATGATGCCCTCACTTTAAACGTATGTGCTCTATGAGCATGCAAAAATGTTTGGTTAAATTCAGGACTCATTACTGTTATTTGTTGATTTATAGCACAATCATATTCCACTGCACCATAAATAGGTAAACAGGACATAACCAGTAGTGCATAACAAGACAATGATGACAAGAGCTAAGAAGGGCACTGCAAAAATGAGGTTACATTTTAGAAGGAGTTACGGTATATTACACAAGAGGTAAAAATGCCACTCTTTGCAATGGACCAGCCACACTGAATAAAAAATAGTTTTGCTGGACATAAGTACAGTACGAAGCAGAAGAGAGGCTCGTAAATGTGAGCTAAAGGTAGATAGGAGTAAGGGAGTTAATGCTTCAGTTGATAGGCCTCCCTAGAGAAGTCGGTGTGAGGGATTTTTTGAAGGGCATTCCAGAGGATGGGGGTGGCCCTTGAGAAATCTTGTAAGCGTGCATAAGGAGCAGGAATCACAGCAGACAAGCGAAGCCTATCGAATGAGCAGAGAGACTAAGTAAGAGTGTATTTGGTTATGAGTGAGGAGATGTAAGTAGGGGAACTGCAAAGGTGAGAGTCAGTAATTTGTATTGAATCCTGAAGCGTACATAAAACCAGTGAAGACATTGAGGGAAGAGGCATTAGTATAGGGATTAGAAAGGAAAAAAAGGCTGGCAGCAGCATTCATGATGGATCATAAGGGGCAACATGGGCATGAGAAAGACCAACTAAGACAGTAGTGAAAACAGGAGATTATGAGGGAATGAACAAGAATGTTAGGAAGGGGCTATGTGGGTAATGTTTTAAGATGGAGGCAGGTTTTTTTTTTTTAAAAAAGAGTTCATGTGAGGGGTGAATGAGAGGTTGGAGTCAAGGTTGACATTAAGGCAGCAAGCGTGTGGTGAAGGGTTGGCACCATTGGCATTTAGGGAACTGTTGAAGGAATGTTAGTATTTGAGGGAGGGACGTTTAGTTTTGGAGAGACTTCGTTTTAGGCACGGTGCAGGCAACTAGTAAGAAATAAAGGCAAGGCTGTCAGTGACATGATCTAAGAGGGAGGGTGAGAGATCCGAAGACGGTAGGTATTATTGTTATATAGTACCATCATATTCCACAGAGCTGTAAACAGGACATTTCAAGTAGTGTATAACATAATAATTTGACTTAGAGAAACAAGAGGTAATGTCAAGGGCCGTGCTTAGATGAGCTTACAATCTAGAAGTAGATTTGTGTGTCATAAATGATTTGTTATTGCTTTAATAAAGCATAAAGCCTTGACCTAATTTTTTCTCTCGTGATATCACTGCTGGCTGTGGCAGAAAATAGAAATCGGTTCTGCAAGAAATGTGAGCTGAGCTGTACAATATAAATTAAATGGACCGTTAAGGGACAACACTTATGGTTATCAAAAGACAGTGGGTGAAGTGTAGATGAAATGAAATGCATCAGAGTTGGAAACCACTGTTTGTGCTACAAGTCACTGTTCTTGCATAGTAACAGTTACAAGATCTTAGGCACATATACATAGTCAGCACTACAGCTCCTGCTTGAATGATAGTATTACTGACTAACCCCCATAGACAGAGAAAAACATTTATTATAACTCCATCATACTCTGCAGCACTTTATTGCAAGTGCAAGGCATGGTAATAATATATGAATGTATTCCGTACAGAAGGCAAAAGCACGAACAACAATAACATATTGCATAATTATAACTATTGCAATTTAAGAGTGTCCCATGGCACGTAAAAAAAAAACTTTTTAAAATCCCAACTAAGCAGTTAATTCTAATTGTGAAGAAAAGAAACATCATAGAGTTCTTTGTTATTAGTTTTAGGAATATAATGCTCAGTGTAATATTGGAGTACTTTTCTAAATATATTAAGTGTTAAAATGTATACCAGCAAAAATTGTAATCAATTATAATATTTTGCCCTTTAATTACTTACTTTACAAAATCAAAATGGTACCTTGTATTAGCTTTATTTTCCTTATTTTTTTGTTAAAATGCGTTTTACACTTCAGTTGAAGCGTGGCTTGGAAATGAAAGTGATTACTCTGTTGTATGTGGCTGAAAGTGCCCTACTTCATAATTTTCCTATCAGCAAGAGGCCCTTTCAGTGACTTTATTTAGGCCATGAAGAGTAAATATCCCCCATTCTGAGGCAGTCCACAATGGTCTACAAAAAGAAGCAAGAACGATTGCACCTTCTTGAGGTATACACTCTCATAAATAGCCGTGGGGAATCTCTTTACAGCACTTGGTGAGAAGGTCTCTCGCATTTATTAAGACTTTTATTCTGAGATAAGAGAGTTGTAGTCCGACAAAAGCCACACACAGCTTTCATGCATGGTCAGTCTGGATGTGATCAAACATCAATTACTACAGTGGTAAAAGTATAGAAACAATTAAATCACACATATAGACATATCTGTTCATAGGGATCCTAATTTCAGAAAAAACTGTAACAAAATAGTGCCCTAAAATAAATCTGGTATTTAGGTTTCCCAATTAGTCAGGGCATGCTGCAAAACAGGTTAATTAACCATATGTTCTTTTCAAAATATACTGCAAGGAAGGTAGTATTGACAAGATCTGATATTGGAGAAAAGCTATCAAGAGACCTTGCTGCAACCTATCTCCCCCTAGTTACCAGATTTGGAACTTCGGGTAAAAATAGAACACTACTAATTAGCATGTCCAGCAGGCAAACTTGTTGAAGCGTGAAGGAATTCCATTAGGCTCACTCTGATACCCAACCAATATGGCAAAATGTACTGGCATATGTGGTGTAGGCATAAACCAGCACCACCAGCTGCCTTCTCCACACAACTATCATTACTGCTGGGCATCCCTCTTATCTGGCCCATTCAACTATAGGCAAGTATGACAAAAGTGCTATTTTATAACTTTTAATGCCTTCTTGCTGTCATAAACCATTTGAAACTTTAGCTAAAAAACTATACTAATACTTAGAAATGTGGTCGTGGCTATAATATAAAAAATAACTTGCACTGCGACTAATGTGAAAGATAATGCTAGATCCGTCAGGCAGTTATTTTATATTGCAAGAATGTTGGTTCACTTCATGAGCGATTTCTTCTAACAGTGCATGTGGCTTTTGAAAGAGTTTATATTTTCCACAAATAAACCTCTTTCAGGGCTGCTAATGTCAGGGCTCTTACCTGGAGCTCTAAATCTACGCTGGATTTTGTTTCATGTAATAATTATTTTCAGCCGAGGTGCTTACGTAGCTAAGAACAATAGATTTTAGTTACTAATGGGAACAAAATGTCCACCTATAAGGTAATTATTCAAAGGGTGTTCTTATACAGGTGAAAGAAAGTGATGGATATTAATCTTATCTATAGTTAGATTTATATTATCTTCTCTCCCACTGTGCAAAGACAAGAGGTGGAAGCACGGAGTCAACAAGTGGTCCTACAATTGTTAGAACAGAACCCCCTACAACACATGGTTGACATATACTGTAAGTTTTTTATGGTAACCGGGCTGTGATAATTTGAAACTGCAGTTATTGTGAAATGATGGCTAAAGCAGGTTGAGCAATCTGGACAAACAGAAATCATATAAACATTGTAAAAAAACCAGATGTCTTTAAACTTGCTACTGAACAGCACCAATACTACCGCCTGCAGATTGAGGACTGGCAGCATTCGGCTGGAGGAGGCAAGTCCAACCATTTGTCCCTGTAATAAATCAAACCAAAACACATTTGGCAGAAAACGTGCTTAATATACAGTACCCCTGTAAATAAACAAAACAGAGCACTGGAGGGATGCAATCATCATCTAAATGCAATATTGTCGTTTTAGAACTCCCTAGCGGCCTTATGTGGAATTTCAAATAAAACATATATAAACATTTCAGATAGCACACCAAATTTCACATCTGATCAAACCAAGGGGCAGTTACTCCCCAGCACCCTGTCTCTTTTACTGATTCTGTTGGCCATTTTCTTTATCTATGCAGGCCTATTAATGTAGCTTAATTTTCATCTTTTGGTCTCCTTGGGATCTATTATATTACATCATTATTTTCTTTTGCTACATTAAAACACAGATAATTCACAGGTATTTCCAAAATGGAATGAGCTATATGAATTGGTTTTATTGTCATGTTGTGATCATTTTGGAGAGCGGATCTGTCAGTAGGTTACAAATAGTTATAAATTCCATTAAACGCAGAAGCACAGAATCTACTGGAAGCATACATGTTTCCTCACTGTATTACCTTCTAATTCTTCTTTTGGAAGCTGTTCCACTTATCTACCATCCAATAATTGGCCTGACTCCTTGACAATAAATCTTGTGCTATACAAAACAATTTGAATCAGATCTGACAAGCTGGTGAATGTAACCATTGATTCAGAGAAATCATTTCAGAGTAATTTAGAATAGCCTTTGACAATGCATTGCACACTGCTTAGCCAGTAATTCATCTTTCCTTTGTACTTTATTGAGTTATAAAGACACAGTGTGTCTGGTACATGAGAATTTGTTTTTTTCTTGGAAAAGCTGTTCATATTTATAACATCAGATATCTGAACTCAAAATATCAGCGTTTTCTACTGATGGCAGAGGTAGTTTGACTTGAAGGCAGGGAGGGAGGACAGGAGGCAGTAGATGTATAATATGTCATTGCTTCTATGGCGTTCTGTTTATAAACTGCCTAATTGTAATTTGCATCTATTCACATATGTATGTTACAATGTGGTTATGTGTTATGTATTTTTTGCCTGATTATATGCATTTTGAAAATTTGTTGGTTGATTCACAGAAGAAAATTCCCTTTGTTTCAAACTGTCAGAAAGGCATGTAATATTTTTTAGTCCAAATTAGACTTGTGCATTCAGATACGTCCAAATTTTAATTTCAACAAAATGTGCCAATTTCTGTAATTTATACGAATGTCCAAAAACAAGGAGGAACCTCCAACAAAACAAAAAAATCAGAGAGCTCTGCATTCTGTTGCTTTTTCACTCTCGAAAGGCTGTTGAGACGGCAGACGGATTAGAGGAGAAAGAGATGTGTATAAACGCTTCTCTTTCTCCGCAAATCCGTTTTCAATATTCTCTCCTCTTGGTGTACTTCCGCATAGCTCACAAAAAAAGCACAGCCTCTCCTCGTTCCTTCAATTAGAGGAAGAGGGTATGTGTGTGTGTGTGTGCAAAGACACCGCCCTTTTGAAGAAGTACCTGGATAATAGACTCGATACCAAGGAGAAGCGGACGAAGAAAGAAGAACATGTAGAGGAAAGAGAAAAGGCAAAAGAAGAAGCAGAGCTGCAGAAAAGGAGACATGGACACGGAAGGGGTTGGCAGAGAAGGTAGGGAGACATTGAGAGTGCAAGTGAATGGGAGTGCAAGAGAGTGTGAGTGACTGTGAGCGACAGTCCTCAGAATTTCATCTGAACTGAAAGGACAGGATATGAAATTTGTTGTCCGAAAACAAATGGAACAAAAAGAAAACAAAAAATTAATCTGAATCATGGGGAGACAAAGATACGTGAGATTTTATAGAATATTAATAAAATTAAAAACGAGCTAAAACCCGGATAAGTCGCGCATTTCTCATCCTGACATGCAGTCTGTGTCTAAGCATCCTCAATTCCGCAGCATTGCTATGGTGACAAAAGACGCGATTACTTTCCTGACGCTGCAGGACTGCCTGGGCTATTTGAAGCTATCTCACACTAATGCTGGTGCTTTTACTGTGGCACCGTGGTGGATAGTCCTGCTTCTCAGCATTCAACAGGAATTGTGCTTATTTAATTTCCTCTCAGATCTTATTCTATATAAGAAAATATTCCTCCTTCTCCTGAATAAATGAAAACAACCATCTTTGTTTCTTAGTTACAGTTTTCAAATCTTCTCTTATTGTTAGTTGTGTGTCATATTTCAAAAATATAATATTTAAAAAAACACATTTAAGAAACAATAGAAACAGGATACGACATGCTATTAAAATAAACAAAACATCTATATTACAATAAATAAAAATGTAACTGGCCCACTCTTAAAGGGCAATTCTCAGTAGCTGGCCAACGCTTCGTGTTCGTCTCTGTGGGGAAAAAAATCTTCGTATTCCACGAATATTCACTTGTTCCTGTGTTTGGTTCTGGCGAATATTCGTGTACATTCTTCGTGTTCGTTTTTTTCCCCTTCGTTTTTTTTTTCTTTTAGAAGGGGTTAATACGGGGTTCACCCGGTACGTAAAGGGCCGTACGAGCAACTCTATTGGTTGCCGGCAGGGGCCTCCTCTGCCATCAACCAATGAAGTGCTTGGTTGTTGTCAGAGGAGCCCCCTGCTGGTGACCAGTTGCTCGTACGGACCTTTAACTCCTGACGGCGAAACTGCGCTTGGTCTCCCCGCTCCAAAAGTTAAAGGTCTGTACGAGCGACTCTATGGGTTGCCGGCAGGGAGCTCCTCTGCTAGACCAACAGAGTCGCTTGTGCAGACCTTTAACTCCTGAAGGCAGAACTTGGCCTGGGGAGACCATTGGTCTCTCTGCTCCAAGAGTTAAAGGTCCGTATGAGCGACTCTATTGGTCGCCAGAGGAGCTCCCTGCTGGCGACCAATAGAGTCGCTCGCACCAACCTTTAACCAACGCCGAAATTTGGTCATGGGAGGGAACAGGAGTTAAAAGTCCATATGAGCGACTCTACTGGTTTGACAGCAGGGGCCTCTTCTAGCATCAACTAATAGATATGCAAACACCCTGCCTGTTCCGTCTGTGCCAAACAGCTTGTCAGTATCCTCTAACAGCCTGCCTGTGCCATCTTTGCCACTAAACAGCTTGTCTGTGCCATCTTTGCCACCAAACAGCTTGTCTGTGCCATCTTTGCCACCAAACAGCTTGTCTGTGCCGTCCTTGCCACCAAACAGCTTGTCAGTGCCATCTTGGAAAAACTAGGGCCCAGAAATGCACAAAAAGATGCAACACTGTTAACATTTAAAACATTTATAATTTACTGAAACTTCACTCACAAGAAGAATGCACCACCTCCTCCCACAATAAAATAAAAACAGGATGCTCAGGTCTGTTACTGTGGATGGAACAATAGTGGTTCAGTTCATAATGATTCCCTGAGAGTGGCCGAGAGTAAGTTAAAAATAATAAACTAGCCATGTGCGTTTCGTCTAATAGTTAGACTTCATCAGGGCTAAACATTTTTAGTAAAGACGCCTAATAATGAATTCTAACCCAATCAGTCACATGAGTAGCAACGTCCAATCGTGGGTGCACCATTCAATCTTTCATACAAATTTACATTCAAACAGTCCTGATTCTTCTACATTAATTCATACAGCTGTACATTCACATAAGAAGTGAATCCTGTTTCTTTATTAACTAGTTCATTTAAAAATCAAAGTCCTAAATACAATAATCCAATTTGATGGAAGTGGCTTTTTAAAATGCCTACCAGCAGTAGCAACAATATGTAAATGGTAGACAATCAATTTACATAAATCAAGACACATTTATTTAAAATTGATCACTGTGAGAGATCATAGTTATAATTTATATAAATCATATATTAATCAATTTAAAAATAAATAATAAATAATGGTCAATTTTAATTGGGATGTCATTCTGAAATTTCAAAAGGAAATAAACCAGCAGTAGCAACTCCATATATTAAATGTGAATAATCAATTTATATGAATCATGGCGACACAATTTTAAAATGAATCATTGTAAAACATAATAATTGTTATTTATAACTGATATACAGATCTATTTGACAGCAAACTATCAAATACAATTTTAAAGGGGGTTGCCAAGCTTTGAGGTGACCTGGTAGGGTTTCTTAGCGGTAGGCCGAGAGTTAACAAAAAAGGGCTATGATCCTCCAGCCAGTCAAAAAGGTCATAAAATCCATTTATTATAAAAGTCATCACATACAAAGGCAGGACAACAGTTAGAGGCAAATAAAAAGGCATACAACATAAATCCTAGCAGAAATGCCATGTACTACACTTACGCTATTCTGATTGTTTAAAAGCAAAATACAGGTGCTCGGCACATACTTATAATATGTTCACACAAATATCCTTACAAGCAGGACTCTTCAAGGTCCATTTTCTTCATTCTACCCTTGGTTCTGAGGCCAGGCCGACCCAACTGGTTCATGTACAGGGTTCTGTATCCTCATGGTTTTGGCCCCGGCTACATATGCCTCCTCGATTAATTTAAATAAGCTTCTCCACTGCAGCATCTTGATCACTCCGTAGGCAGGATGTCCACGGAACTCACGCTTTGTTCACGGTCTGTGGCACTTGGCATAATTTTTTTGCTTTACGAAAAAATAAATCTGTGGGTAAATATTTCCCCAAAGTATTGTCTTCCTGTAGAGTAGACTAATGGTTTTTAATAATACTTGTGGCTCTTTGTTAGGGCCGGCCCTACAATAGGGCAGACTGGGGCAATTGCCCCAGGCGGCA
>VKOC01019842.1:0-10393 GCA_009364415.1 Spea multiplicata | reverse complement strand
TATTTATAGTTTTGTAATATGTAAGTATTTATTTTATCTAGGGTATATTTGAATACTTTTTATTATTATTTAAATTATTATTAGTGAGGAATAATGGATATTTTTTTCACTATTGAATACAATATATAATACAATCTAGTCCTCCATCTAGTGGCCTAACAGAGCCCTGACCTATGAATGAATTGGAACGTAGATTGGGAGCTAGGCCTTCTCGTCCAACATCAGTGCCTGACCTCACAAATGCTATTTGGCTGAACGGAGAGAAGTTCCTACAGACCTACTCCAAAATCTTGAGAAAAACATTCCCAGAAAAGTGGAGGCTGTTATAGTTCAGGCTCACTCCATATTAATGCCAAAGGTTTTGGAATAGGATATCCAACAGACTCATGTGATGTGTGATGGCCAGGCGTTCACATACATTTAGTCATATAGTGTACGAAGCAAAAAACAGATTGAGTATGAAATAAGGGGTTTAGAAGTGGATCACAGTTGTGTTGTGGATGTACCAAGTCAAAACCATGAAGTGAGGTGTGTGAAATACAAAATTAAAGTAAAGACTCCACCTCTGGAAAATGTTGGTTGTAGAGACCAGCTGCACACTTTTTGCCAATGTTAAACACAGCTCAGTTTTGGAAAAATAAATGAGGCATTCAAGCCGCTTTATGTACCCTTTTGAATTAGATATATTTTTTTTCCCATTAGAGTGAGTTTTATGAGGATCTCTTGTTTAAAAGTAAAGGTTTGAGTGTTGAGATCAATTATTTTATTCCACCTACCTCCCCTACCTGAAACAGAATCCTCTAAAGGGGGGTGGAATTTACTAGGAAGGCTTTTTAATGCCAACACAATGAAAAAAAAAAATAAATAACTGTAAATATCTGTTTCTTTTTTTAATTTTTTTTTTGCTGTATGTTGTATGCTGAACTGTAAAATGTAGAATCAGGGAAGAATCTGTCCCAGGGGAATATGAGGGGATTTTACTAAAATTACAATGAAGTTGGCCTCTTTGGATTTAGTTTTCGGCAAATTATTATTATTTATTGTTTTATAAAGCGCCATCAAATTCTGTAGCGCTGTACAATGGGTGAATTAAATCTAGATCTGTTTTTAATCTTGATACTAAAATAGCTGTACTTGATTCAGCTTTTAGCAAATTAAATTCTGTGTCTTCATTTTGTGTCTATCCAATATATATATATATATATATATACACACTGTATATATACTATATATATGTCTGTAAATTCAAATTATGATGGAGTGCTTGGTATGTGCTGTTTACCCATTGTACAGCACTGTAGAAAATGATGATACTATATAAATAATCATGACAATATTAATGATATGGAATTCAACAGTGTGTCCAACCAAAGACAATAGTTCCAAAGTAAAATGTTAAGTTTCACTGCCATTTTAGTTTGTCCAATAGCTTTATAAAATGTTCTGGATAATGATGACTTTTATTCTCACTGAACCCACTGAAGTACAACTTATGTCTGAAGAGTTTTTTGACAGTGCAGATAAAAGAATACCAATACTCAAAAGTAAGTGACTAGAGACGTGTATTAGGGAAATTGTTTCTTGAATTACAAACTATAAATTGCATTCTTTCAGCCACGGAGTGCTTATATTATCATTACAGACATATATATCGTCTGTCATAAACACAGAAAATGTAATTACATTTTAGATACCTTACCAGTTTCTGAATATCATTCTTTTCACAGTACCAGACTGGATTTTATTTTTTTTAAAAAAAAATTCCTTTGAGTGTACGTGTGATTCTGTATCATTGTTCCACACAAATCATTTTCCTGATTGTGAATTAAAATTTGTCCTGAAGTTAACCAAAAGTTAATTAGTTAATGTACTGTACTATAGTGAATCACAAAATGGGGCTTATTTGCTGTAGGTGAGTTGACATGGAATTAAACATTTCATATTCTGGGCTTCACAATGCATTATGAAAGGACAATGATGATGAGTTTCTCCTGTAAGAAGGACTGTGTTAGCCTTTGGGATATAGGTAACAAACATCTCTTTAAAAACTCTGCTCTACTCTAGGGCAAGTAAGTGATCAGCGTCACTTTTGTCTGCACTGATCTGCACAGGCCACTCAGTAATGGTCCTCAGTGGTGCCAAATGTGCGAGAGCAGTAGGATATGATGTCATATACCAGCACTCTTAGTACACCACATGGAGGCAGCAAAGGGGCGAACATGGTTCTTCTGCCTGGAAAAAACACGATATGAGCAAAGAAAGCCAAAGGTAAACATGTGGACATGTTAAGAGTACCAAAAACAATAGTTACAGTATAACGCATCATATAAAGAAGGCTAGGCAAATATAATACTCCCAATAACACAAAAAGTACATGTTGAAATTAAGAGCACACCTGCATTCAATGCAAAAGAATGCTTGCAGACCTAATTGTTAAGATTAGGGGAGTCATAAGAACTGCATGTTTTAGAGTTTATATACAATTCTGATGGCATAACAAATTTATAAAATTTCAGTATAGCAGGAACCACTCAGTGGTTTAATGTGTTAGATAGAATTATTCACATTGCTGTTGCTTTTATGTTCGTAAACAAGAATGAAATGAATCCTATGTATATGGCATGATTGCATGGGACTGGGGCTTAAACAAGACGGATGCCGCAATCACCCGGCCCCCCTCTCTCTAGCTGAAAGGAGATCACCCAATCCAACAGGAAGGCATTGTAAGAAAAGACTCTAGGTGGCTAGCTTCTGCTAAAATATGAGCTAGAAGAGCAACCTTTCCAGAGAGGATCCAGGGAGAAAATCTTAGCCACACCCCTTTATGAACCATTAAAAACCTGGAACAATGTTGCAAGCACCAATCACTAAACTGCTGGTATCCTTTAAAGTAACATGACCAGATTTTTTAAATTAATTTCGCTGACATTTTTTTAAAATTGGCAAATGGTAAAAAACTATTTGATAAAAATATTTTCTTCGAACTATATATGTAGTATATTTGGTATGTGTTTATGAAGTGACTGTATGATATATTTCTCGCATTTTGTTCTTTTTGGCAGGGCGGGATTAATTGCACCATGGCCTTTGTGCCGAGGATTTTGGGCCTTTTTATGGAAATAAATAAAATAGACAGAATCTTAAATCCCCAGCATCCATGTGTACCCGATAAAGATGACATCAGTGCTAATATCGCAGATACTATAGGATAGAATCTTATGTGATAGAATTGGAAGTGCATCATTACACTAAAAACGTCATCATCCATGGGATGCCTGAAGCCATAATTTAGTGCCACTAATCCTTTTTAAAACAATATGCAGATTGAAAAAGAGTACATGGCACAAGAACTTTCCTCTCACTGATTTCTCAGCCTAGAATGTTTTGTCCTCTGAAGTAATTACAAATTCAGGAGAGCGTTTTATCTTTGCATAAGAAAAAATTAAATAGTTCTATTTATTCCTAGAGTAAGTAAAGTGCCAGGAAACAGATAACCAAACATAATACACGACAGGCTCTGCCACACCGACACCCAAACACACACACAACTGGACAAGCTCTGACACACCGACATCCAGACACACACCAGGACAGGCTCTTTCACATCTACACCCAAACACACACACACCAGGACAGCCTCTGCTACACCGATACCCAAACACACACACCAGGACAGGCTCTGACACACTGACACCCAGACACACAAACCAGGACATGTTCTGCCACACCGGAACTCAAACACACACACCACCACAGGCTCTGCCACCCCGACACCCAAACACAGGCTTTGCCGCACTGACATCCACAGCTACAACAATAAATTATAATAAACACTGCCTTGTCATTGATCCCCTTTTGTGTTTTTGCCCCCTTGTATATCACCCCTAGCCAGCACTATGTGTATTTATGCCTCCAGTCTGTCTCTCGCTTTAGTATTGATTTATACAATGGCCCCAGTTGCCCCCTTATGTATTGATGCCACCCCATACTGCAGTGCAGTATTTTGTCTTGGCTGGTCAGCAATATGTAAAAGTTATTTCTGTCCTGGAAAACATGGCCAATGTGGTTACCCTTATGCCCCCACACCCTTGTGTATTGCCCCAAGCTAGGGCCACATTGAATATTTATCCAACCACCCAGCTCCCTCTTTAGTATTTATTTATGCGATGCCCCTAGCCAGCACCCCCTTGTGAATTAACGCCCCTAGACCCTTGCATATCCCCCCTTTAGTATCATGTCAGCCCTGGGACCCACATTGGACGCACAGGACATGCTGTTGTTGTCTCCAAACAGCCTGCTTGTGGCATCCTAGTCTCAAACAGCCTCCATGTGGCATCCTAGCCTCAAACAGCCTCCCTGTGCCATGCTCCCCCCACTTACACATCCATGCTATCACACACATATTCATTCACTTACTAATTGACACACACATGAATTCACTTATACCGCTCAGGGGAACAAGGAACGGACTCTGCTGGGTTCCTGCTTCCCCTGGGCGGTACAAGAGATGTAGCTTCACAGTGTATGCCAGCAATGCAAAGGTAAGCAGTAGGGTGCCTGCAGAAATAAATGCTAACCCGGCCCTGCATCCGGGGACATGTACGGAGAAATAATTTTTCCTGGGACAGTGTCCTCAATCCGGGAACTGTCCCCGGAAACCTAGGCAAACAGCCATATTCCCCTTTCCCTAACTGTCCAGGGTGTCCTTTAATGAGAATCCAGACAATGTAACAATTATATATATTCTGTTAATCAAACACTGTGAGTATCTGACATGAAGTTATTCTTAAGGAAAACATTATCATGAGTTAAACCCTGCAAAATTACCTTAAAAATGGTGAATGTTGTAAAAAAATGTTTTAAGTACATTTCAATTATATACTATAAACCCTTGAAAATAACAAAATGTCCTTTCCAAAATGCATTTACAGAAAGGGATTTCAAAGTAAAAACAATAAAAGAAGTACATAAAGGATCCAGTAATCAATGTAAATGCTGCCTAAAACATAAATGTCATGGGGCCTATATGTGAAATAACAAGTAAAAGGCTGCAGGTGGTAGCCCAAAATCTATAAACGCAGCACAGAAGCAATTATCCCACCTCCATGCCAACTGCTCTAGGTCAGTGGTAGAGTGTATAGTGAACAAGTTCAAACCTACTATAATTTTCTCTAAAAGTTTTGGTCTGTTAATTAAAATAGTCACTTATTACCATACCTGGGGAATTTCTAAATGAGCTGACCCTGAGACACTTGAAGTATTAACCCTTTAATAGCTCCCCAATTCTACATAGTGACTCGACGAATGTGTTTGTTTAAGAATACACTTAATTGAGCTCTTTCATATAAGCTGGGATACCAACTATAATGTACTGATAGCAAAAGCATCAATTGGGAGTCTTATATAGGATCACAGCAGTTTAAAATAGGAAGAAGTCAGGTCCAGACTGTGTGACTCTACTACTCTGCCCTTTACCATGAGAACCTGAGATTAGGGCAAAACCCCTGAGACTCAAGGTCCAAACCTGAGAGTTCCCATGTATGCTTATTACGCTCAAGATTTTACATTAAAATGCTGATACTGATAAGTCCTGTGTTTACAGTTTAAACATTAGATCTAAAAAAATACTGAGTTTTCCAGAACTGGGGTAAAATACATTTCTTTTTTCTTTATTATTTTTATTATCATCACAATTACATAGAAACATAGTTAGAAATTTAGTTTATATACGCTGTTTTATATATTTCTTTCTGAGAAATAAATTGCTGAAGATAAATATCCTTTTGGTGAATTTCAGTATCAGCATTAATATGTTCTACTACATCGTTAAACTTCCAAATCTTCAAGCACCAAGCACTTCTCCTATGTTGCAATTTAACAGTGCAGCAATTCACCTGATCACGTATTCACAGCAAAGAAGGGAATTTATAGTAGAGATAAAGTCAATCCCAGCCAGCTGTAGCAGTGCCATTCACCATTCCAAAACTGCTGATCACAAACTCATAAGCGGATTGAGGTTTTATCAGTTAAAAGTAGCAATACATGTAAAAAAGCACATTAATTAATTTGATGGGAAAAGTTACTTTGTAATCACATAATGCACACGATTCCAGATTTTATATGCTATTTTTATGTGACATTTAGAAATGTATTTCTTAAAAAAATGATTACAATACTTTAGGTAATAAATACAATGTTGTGAAATCACTGAAATATTCTCTTTGTTTTTTTAAGGCACCCCTTCTGTTATCAGTACCTCTTAATACCTGCAGTGGCAGGGGCTGGTTGAGGAGATAAGGAGGTCTTTTTCATTGACATCATCGAATGTCTGGTGATGGGCTGCCCAAGGGCAGGAAAGTAGTGGGGTCATTTAACGCGAGGTTATGTGACCTCTGGTAAAACGGAAGGTTGCTCGCAGATGGAGAGAAAGCTACAGTTAAGGAAACAGAGTATGCATGTATGACTGCATGTACATTAGAATGAGAGTATATATGTGTTTGTGAGCAAGTATGTATTGTATTAACAAATGTATAGAATTATACTTGCCTGAAAATGCATTTGGCAACAGCTAGGTGTGGTTAGTATACATCTGTACAACTAGAATACTCTATGGTCTGTGATTCTATTATAAAATACAATGTCAGCCAGTCTTGATCTCTTGGTAAATGTTCTATAGGTTTAACACTTGTGCACACACACCTTGAATTCTACAAAATTTAATACAACTTACAGTATATGCACACATGTCTGATAAACATACAACACATTTTCCCATCTTTACTACTTTTTTCCACAATCCTTTCAAATGGCCTATGTGGTGCTTTAAATCAATGTTACCAACATCTATTAAAAAACTGTCATCTGTTATTGGTGACGGTTACATACATGATTATGACTGCGCCTAAAAATCCTATAGTTTTACTGTGATAAAAAAAAACTGTGAAATCAGGTTGTCAAAATAAAAAATTCAGCAAACATGAGAATCAATATAGGCATGAAAAATGAAATTATCTTTCGAGGCTGAACACCTGAAAAAAATGTTTGGGTTTTCAAGAAGACTGTTGAACAAACACAGTTTAACAATTGTATGATTAGGATTAGAAACAAGATGCGTATCACACAAGTAGGTCAGAAATGGTATACACGGGTGCAATCTATTGAAGTTGGAATTCATAAAATTAATGTATTTTATCTCACAGGCTCTCTTCCTCCTCTGTATTTTAGAAACTGCAGTCTGCTGCAGAGAACAGAGATATTATGGATAGATACTGCAAGTCAAACTAAGTTTACTAACCAGTATGCTTTATAAAGCTCAATGGACTTATCAGAGGGTATTGTAACGTAACCTTTATGTGGATAAAACAGGTTTATGATTCCATATTACTTCACAAAATATAGTGATTGAAATGAATTCATTGTTTTCTTTTCACATTAATATGACTGTGGAGAACATGCATTTGGAAAATTCACACCTGCCTGAAATTATATAATCCTTAATAGACTCCATACATTGGTTTTCATAAATACCCATAAATACCCACTAATTTCCATTTAGTTATGCAAATTCACTATTCGCTATTTTGTGTTTATGTTTTACATTAGGCTTTTTTATGTTTATCATAATATCATTTTGGTAGTTGCATATTCTGGCTAGGAAAGTTGGTCTAGAAGAGAGACAAAGCCTAGGCAGCTGTACTAGGCTTCAAATACCTAAAATTTATAAAATTACCCTATGACAGACATAGACACCAAGCCATGCCTCTCCACACACCCTTATTACATTCTTGGTAGGATAAGGGGTTAACATTGACTAACTGCTCTTTGGGGACATTCTTGTCTCCTACCTCGCATCTCCTGTCCAAAAATCTAGAGTTGCATTGACCAATGAACTAAACACTCAGTTCGGATGCTGTGCCTTTTCTTCTGTCATGAATGACTTCCCCCATTTTTGGAAAGTTTGAAGAAGAAAGGCATCATCTCCTCCCCTTGGTTAATAGGGAGGTCCTGGAAACGCCAGTTTATTTACTTTTTACTATTTTCCCTCATTGAAAGGATTGTGTTATGCAAAGCCCAGGATAGCACCAGTGGATGAACCCACGATTCAGAGACGGCAACGGACACACAAGGTAGTAGGTGCAGGTAGATCAGTCCAAAGCAAACGAAACAGTACAGGGCCAGAGGCAGGAAATCGAAGTCAGGATAAGCCGGGGCAGGCAGAACGTGATCCATGTCTTAAAACAAGTCATAGCCAGAGGTCGGTACACAGAAGTCAGAAATCAAGTACGTATAAACAAACAGGAACCCAGAGCTCAAGGGCAACGTAACTCTTTGAACGGCAACACATAATGGGACATGCAGGTATAAATAGAACTAGGGGTGGGAATAAGGCTAAACAGCCCAATGAGCGTCTATGATATATGTATATACAGTGTCAGCATGGGCTACACCCGTGGGCATCGCAGGTGTACCACGCTGTTACCTTACCTGCGGTCCCGGCGGTCCCGGCGGTTCCAGCGTTGCCACGAGCAGGGGAGCCGAGACGCAGCCCGCGCGTTCAGCCCCCTGCTCGCGGGAAGTGGCGATGTGGTCCGTCTGGCCGTTAGACGCGCGCCCCCGTGTGGTGATCCGTAGTTAGACGGGGTGCGCGTCTCAGCAGCATGAGAGCCGTTCGCGCATGCGCGAACGGCTATCTCATGAATATTCATGCCGCGTCTTAAAGGGGTATTTATCTTTTTTCCTCCTCCCCCTAATTTAGGGGGTAGGAGGATCCTGAGCAAGAGGACTATTTAAACCTTCAGTCTGCATGTACCTCTTGCCTGTGATAGTGCCTTTATTGCCTTCACTAGCGTTCCAGAACCTTATTTGCCTTTTCGTTGCCTGACCTCTGCTTGTACCTGACTACCCGTTGTTTGCTGCCTGACCTGACCTCTGCTCGTGACCCCGGCTATCCGTTGTTTGCTGCCTGACCTGACCTCTGCTCGTGACCCCGGCTATCCGTTGTTTGCTGCCTGACCTGACCTCTGCTCGTGACCCCGACTATCCGATTGCCAGCTCCTAGTACCATCTGGTTGTTCCTGCTCTGCTCGTCATCTCCGCTTGGGGGCGCCTTTCCTGGTACTGCAGCGTGGATCCACAGCCTGAACCACCGTTAGTGACAGTATCACAGGCCTTTAATATGGATCCCGCAGACTTGGCAAGGATGTCCAACCGACAAGACAGACAGGATCAAGTTCTAGCTGCTCACGCTTCTCAACTCCAATCCTTGGAACGGAAGTTAGATGATGTCGCAGACCTACTCAGATCTATGGCCACGAACTTGTCTCCATCCATCTCGCAAGGGGCCTCATCTGATTCGGCTCCTCCTGTTCCGGGGCCAAGTACTGCTGTTCCAGCACCCAAGATGCCATTACCTGACAAATTTTCTGGTGATCCTCAAGAGTGTCGTGGGTTCCTCAATCAGTGCGCCTTACATTTCCGGGCACATCCTCATACTTTCTCCTCTCATTGCAACAGAGTGACTTTTATTATAAACTTATTAAAAGGAGAAGCATTGGCGTGGGTATCACCTCTACTAGAACAGAGCTCACCCATTTTGGAAGACGCAGACGCCTTTATCGCATCATTTCGTGCTGTGTTTGATGCTCCTGGGAGACGTGAAGCTGCTGAATCCATTCTTATGGAACTGCAACAAGGCAGGAGAACTGTGGCCCAGTACGCCGTTGAATTTCGTACTTTGGCATATGAGACAGACTGGAATGTCAGCTCCCTGAAAGCCGCCTTTCGCAGGGGTTTGAACGAATCAATCAAGGATGCACTCACCTATCGTGAAATTCCCCATGATCTGGAGAATCTGATCACATTATGTCTACGGTTGGAGGCCAGAGGTCAGGAGAGAAAATTTGAACGCGACCGCGAACGCGATCGTAGGCCACGTCCCGTTAGGCCTTGGATCAGACATCCGACTCCTGCACCTACTGAACCTGCAGCTACTGTGGCAGAGCCTATGGAGATCGGTCCTGTGCTTCATTTATCCGTGGAAGAGAAACAACGCCGCAGATCATTGGGACTGTGTTTATATTGTGGACAAAAAGGACATTTGATTGTTGCCTGCCCTAGGAAATCGGGAAACGCCAGAGCTTAGTGGAGGCCGGAGGTGCTTCACTAAGTGCTACTGTTGCTTCACCTCCTCAGTCACCAAGACTTTTGGTTCCCATCAAGCTGCAGTGGACAGGCCACCAAGTGGCCACCCAAGCTTTCATTGATTCGGGAGCGGCTGGAAATTTTATAGACAAGGGTTGGGCCCTGGAACACAGTATTCCCTTACAACCCAGGACTCAGAAAACCTCTATTACGGCATTAGATGGCTCTCCTCTAGGAACAGGGATTGTGTCCC
>VKOC01019841.1:0-14226 GCA_009364415.1 Spea multiplicata | reverse complement strand
AAGATCAAAGCAAAAAGCTACCTTATCAAAGTCAAAAACAATAGCAAGAAAGCATATTCAATATCACAGAAATAAATCAAGGAGTAGTAAAAATGTCCAAATCAGGAACAGTCCTAAACCAAATACTAACAGGCTGGAAGCAGCTTTGCCACCCCACACCAGTACACTCTTTTTTTTTGTATGTGTTTGCAATGCAGTATAGGCATAGATCTAATGTGTATGCCCCATGTATTGCAGATGCTTTAACTACACCCCTGCCGAGTATCAGATTGACCTCTGCAAACTGGGAACAGTCTATGAGGTGTTGGTATCCTCCTTTTATAGATACCCAAGGGAGATCCCTGACTTTCAAGATACTATGACTAGACCCAGAGGTCGGTTACCAATGGGGCAAATGCGACCACTGCCCCAGTGCCCCAACTTATTGCAGTGTAATTGCACTACAGAGCATGCCTACAGTACTTCTTGTGCTGAGCAATGTGGGAGCACAGATGATGCATGGAACTCTCTCCTGCTACAGGTATATGTGCAGACACACAAGGGGATCAATGATGTGACGTGATCACCCTTTTTAGGTCACATGTTGCAGTCAGTATGTAGAAGCTGCATGGTTCTCTGCTTGCTAGGAAAAGTCAGTTGTGAGGATCTACCAGCCATCAACCTGTAGTCTGCCGTTAGGAGCTGGAATCTATGTTTATGCCAGTGTGTCTGCAGGTGTGTCTGCAGGTGTGTCTGCAGGTGTGTCTGCAGGTGTGTCTGCAGGTGTGTCTGTGTTTATTTATGTGAGGATATTTCTGTAGGAATGCATGAGGTTGTTTCTGTAAGTCAATTTCTTCTGTGATGCACTGTTATGTCTTGTGTATCTATTGTATAGTTCTGCAGAGTATGATGGTGCTATATAAAGCCATAACAATGTGTGTTTATGAATGTATGTGCATTATTCATTTTTGTGTCACTGTATATCAGTTTCTCAAAACAAGCACAGAAACAGCTTCCATGACATATGTAAGTATGTATTTTTATGTTCTCTTGTCTGCTTGGTTATATGCAGACACGCAGTTAGCTGCCATGCAGTTTTTTTTGGGGGGGGACTTGCTTTGCTTGATCCCCCTTCCCAACGTTGTCTGTAGCCTCTTCCTGTCCTCTTGAATATGATAACAGGACATGATACTCTCTCAAGAGCTTTCCGGTGCTAATAGCTTGTATGTTTAGACATGTATGTTTAGACATATATGTATATATTTGTGTCTGTGTATATGTATCTATCTAGATAGATACATACATAAATACACACTATATGGACAAAAGTATTGGGACGCACCTGTTAATTATTGAATTCAGGTGTTCCAATCAGACCCATTGCCACAGGTGTATAAAATAAAGCATCTAGCCATGCAGTCTGCCTTTACAAACATTTGTATAAAAAAAAGATCATTATGAAGAGAATTTAAGCGTGTTCCTGAAATTTCATCCCTGCTAGATATTCCACAATCTATTGTAAGTGGTATTATTGGAAAGTGGAAGTGTTTAGGTACAGCAGAATCTCAGCCAGGAAGAAGACCACGTAAAGTCACAGAGCAGGGTCACCAAAGGTTGAGACGCATAAAAGTTGCTCAAAAACACAAACGGTGCAGTGAGAGCTTCTTGGAATGGATTTCCATGGTCGAGCAGCTGCATGCAAGCCTTGCATCAACAAATACAATTCCAAGCTTTGGATTGAGTGGTCTAAAGTTTGCCGCCATTAGACTTTGGAGCGGTGGAAACACTTTCTATGGAGTGATGAATCATGCTTCTCTGACAGTCTGATGGGCAAGTCAGGGTTTGATGAATGCCAGGAAAACATTACCTCCCTGACTGCATATGCCAATTCTAAAGTTTGTTTTTTCAGGGCTATGCCAATGGTGGATAAGTATCTGCCTATACATCTGCCTATACATCTCATTAAGGAGACCATTCCTCACCACTATTTGCAGAAATGCAGCCCAAACTTGCAAAGAACCACCTCCATGCTTCTGTGTTGCCTGCAAACCCTCAGTTCCTGAATGTTTTCCTAAATAGTTGAGACACTTGGCCTTTCTCTGTTGGATGTATGGTTCTTTGACGACCACTTCCGACTACACCTCCCCAGACAGTAGATGGGTGGGCCAGGGTCTCACTGTTTCCTGCCAATGCTGAGCTGATGGCACTGCTGGACATCTTTTCCGATTTCCATGATGCAAGGAAGTAAACATGATGTGCCTTTCATATGCTGCGCTATGTTTTGTTGGCCAATAGTACTCATTGCACCTATAGTCCTTAACATTGTCCCTTTCTTTGTGCTTCTTCAAAAGAGCTTGGACAGAACATCTGGAAACTCATCGTCTTACAATTTCTGCCCGAGAGAGACAGTAAAACTGCCTTGCTTTCTGTTGCTGTGCCCAGTGTCTTCAGTACTGGAGGGCGCCCCTTGTAACAGTGTTTCCTCAGGGCCCCTCCCTGACCTTGATCTGCTGCTGACCAGCCCTGCTCCTAGCAGATGTAAAAAATTGCTACTTTCCATCAGGCTGGAATGTAAATGTAAAGACCTATTGCTACAGAAATAGATTTTTACGGTATCTCCCTGGCACACTCATCCAGAGTTCAGATACTTGCTGCTGTGTGACCAGCTTTAGAGTTATGAGGCTGCAAGATCCTTGTTCCCGCTACATGCCTAAAGCCCATTGTTTCTCTATACGGCCAATTAACAGGCTATTTAAACTGCTGCAACATGACTTAGGTGCTAAGTCCTTGCACTACAACCAAGTAGACTACAGCTCAGTTTTCTGCTACTGTTGGTCTCCTTCTAATACACTGGTGCTTGGATTGAATTCCCCCTCATTAATGGCACCAAGCTTTTGAAATTAGCTTAAATTGTTAAAAAAAAGAAATTTCAGGCTGAGAGTAATTAATTCAGATTTTTGTGACATTATAATATTTTAGACTCTAAGACTCATGTCAGAACAAATTTAACATGCACCTCCAGCCCATGTGTCACAAGTGATATGTAGGTTGATATTATAAAATGCTACAGAAAAATGGTACAAGATTTACAAAATATGGTATTATTTGAATTTGTACAATTACAATATAGATCCCGTTAAACTTAGATCCAAGTTCTAGCTACATTACACAATGAACCGAAATGACAAAAGCGACCCATCAGGTGACTATAGTAGTGTTTTCTTTTCTTATGCACTAATAACGTACAAGATGTTGTAAAAGTTTTATATGTAACATAATTTTAAAGAATCTCCAAAATGTTTGTCATTTTATTTAGGTACCTAAGTGTGATCCACTAAAAAGTCTAACCTCACACAACATCATACAAACGTATAACTAGGTGGCAGATGGGCTATAGAAAAGTTATGAAATCAATCTGGCCCTTTCAAGATACCATCTAGTGGCAAATGTTATCCTATCCAGATGGTTTTCTTGAAATGCTGAATGACCTATCACAACAAGAGTACAGTCATTTTGATTTATATACCATTACACATTCAGTTACTTGTATAAGACAATAGGTAAATTAAAGAAAATAACTCTTCTAAGAAAAGAAGGTACATGTAGTAGTCCTAATTTTTGGGTTGTGGACACCTGAATTTAACCTTAATCTCCACTTAGAGACACTCTAGCCATCATATCCACATAGTACCTGTGCGGCCCGTTTATATTTTCATGTTGCCTGTTTTGCACATGCATAGTGGGATTCTGCAGAGTTTCCCAATATGCATTTGCTTTTTTCCACACATCAGCTAAATACCATGAAGGAGATATGTTGCATCTCCCTGCATGTGATATACTCATCCCACTCATCTCCTGTCAGCTTCCGCATTGTCTCAGGTAGATGTTGTGGACAGGGGGTCTATACAGACCACTGTGTGCATGCGTGGAAAACATGGTTGAACTATGAAGGAGAATCTGCTGCAGCACAGTAGCCTCTTCTGTGTCAGCTGGCTGGATGAGGAGTTCACAGAGATCCTAGCAGTATTTGGACAGACCCTCTACAATATCTTCTTCATCTCTTTAGTGTTGACACTACTGGCAGAGAATGGAGTTTGGACTTTCAGTCTGATATCCTCCCATCTCACCCCAGGGAAATATTATGTAAATTATCTGATTAAATTCATCAAGCAGACTATGATGTAACGTGGCTTTAGAAATCTCACATTCTTCCGAGACGCAAGATGAATATCAGCCGGTTCATAAAAAAGCACATGCTGTGAGCAGACCTCGGGAAGTTCACTCCCCACTCCCAATTATGTTCCCATGCCCCCCTCAGTATAGTTCTGCTAAAGGTATCTGCTGAAATATACAAAATCCATAAGCAGTGAAAGGATGTTCCCTGGTGCAGCAATGGCTTTTTAAACAAGTTATATTAAGGACTCCAAAGCACTAACAGTACCTCCTCCATCACATGCCAACCTCCATTTTCCTGTGCTTTTGACTGTAAGTTGAGGTATATGGAGCAGAAGCTAGAATCATAAGAATGGAATCACATCTAAGGCAGCCAACCCTAACCATTTTGAAGACTCCAAATGACCGTTATCAAAAGAGCTATGAAGAAATATATGTTTGTACATGTATACATTGTAGCCAAGACATTAGGTATATCCCCACCTGAAAATGAAAGTCAGAAAACCAAATTAAGTTCAATTTAGTGTCATGCAGATCAAACAGTTGTGGCCAGATGAAAACATGTGCAGTATCAATTGTCATCTTGGGTCCTAGAAATACATTCTGAATTATATACAGGTTCTACTGCTAATTGACTCTTGGTCTATTGAATATCATCCCAGCGATTAATTAATTGCTGTCAAGGAAGGCTCTGTGCCCTGGGTTCCCGGAGGGGCCTGGGGGCCAGCCTCTCCCCTTTTTTTGGGGGGGGGGTGCAAGGGGTTTGATGGAACTACTTCTTCCCCTGGTACAGAGTGAAATGTTTACCCAATTACTAGAGACTCTAAAGACTGTGCAGGGTGTTTTATGTGGGGTGTGTGACACTATGGCCAGTATTGGCACCATAAACTGATATCCATCTGTTTTAACTGGTTTCAACCGCACATATTTCCCATCTCCCCCACAGACTACAATAGCAACCTCTTACTGGGTTGAGTGCAAATACTGATCAGTGTGCAAAAGGAGAGCCTGATTTAGAACAATGTGTGTTTTGCTATGTATGTTTTATGTAAATTACCCCCTTGTACTGTTTAAATACCTCAAGCATCTAGTCTTGGCTAACGTGTCTTGCGGGGAAAGCGTTAGTGGTCGATATTCTGACAACGGCCAATAATAAGTGAGGGGTTTAATGGTCGAGGTAGCAGAGGAAGCCAGCTTTAGCAGATATAACCAGTTGGAGTACCGAGATCCGTTACAATTGGAAAAAGCAATTATGGGGCAAACCAAATATGAAACTTAATCATTCTATTTCCTCTGGTCTTGTACTATTCCTGTAGATGCTTCATATAAATTGAAAACTACATTATTATAGATCACATACCCCCGATGATACATTCAAGGTCCTACTGCACACTGTTTGAATAAAAAATGCAAAAAACTGCATAGATTAAATTATGATCATTGCAGTAGTACTGTTTTCTTAGCTGTATAATATAATCATAGGAGATGAAAACACATACTGATCATATTTTTGATGACATATAAAAATCAGTATTTTAATGGCTGTCTCTGTGTGATGTTTCTTTATATTAAAGTACATTTTATCCCTGGCTTCTTGAAGATTCATTGCTTCATTACTTTATATTATATTGCCCTGAGCCTGATATCTGCATCTTTATGATGCCCTCGATCTGGAGCTCATGAAATATGCAAGCTGACATTGTCTTTTGCGGGACAGATACAAGAAGTCACTATAAAATTTGGATAGACTTTCTGAAAATTTATTGTCAGTTGAAATAAAATAAAATTTAGCAAGGTTAGGTGATACTTTAAGATAAAAAAAAGAAAAAGTTTGGTCAAATGTTAAATGTAACATTATTTTTCTATTATGTGTCTAAATAGGGCATCAATGTATAAAACATTTGTGATTGCAATGGTACACAGAGAAATAAGGTGCAGTAGACATAGGAAGATACTCTCTACTTGAGATATGTAATGTTTCATTATTGACAATGGCATTTCTTTCCAAATAATGAATAATAAAAAAAAAAAACTCATATTACTTAAAAGCAATGCTGACTTTCAGCATGGTCATGTCAGGTTGATAAAGCAGTTGCTTTTCAGAAAAGCTGACAGACATCATTGCATTTTCATAAAGGTAATATTTGACCTTAGGGAATAGCAATGTCGTCACACACATCTTGCTGTATAACACAGCTCACATGCAATCAAAATCTGTGCAACAGTGACCTGTTCTAATATTTATATGTTAGTTAAAAGATCATAAAACGGACTGAATTACAAAGAGATAGAAAAGAAAGGACATCAAAAGAGAAAGAAAGACGAGAAAAATAAGTGAAAGAAAGCATGTAATAACTGATACTCAGGGAATACTGTACATGCATTATATCATGACTTGGTAACTGAGAACTTGTTTTATTTTTGAAAGAGCTTAGAAAAAAACTCCAAAATATTATGATTGATGAAAAAGTACGCAGAACGTGAAAATCTACATACAAATCTGACCTTAAAATAAAGTATTTTCGACTTCAAGTAACATTTTGTTTTAATATTGTTATATAAAGATTTTCATGAGAGATAATTATTCACAAAACATTATGACTAACTGCCATCTTGCCCTCGGCTGCGGCTTTTGGTGACGTCCTCTCCCCTAACTCGAAGATTGAGGAGGGTGTCATCACAGCTACGCCATTTTGGCTGAAGTTGCCAGGTTATATCTGCGGAGATGCAGACGAAAAAAGAAAATACCAGATTAAGGATTGAAGATTAAAGATAGAATAGGGAAGAGAGAAAATAGAAGATGTGGAAGAAGATGCAGAAGAAGAAGTGGTCGGCAGAGAAGGTATGGAAACATTTAGAGAGTGTTAGATGGAATGTAAATGAGAGTGTGAGAGAGGGAGATATAAGAGTGTGAGTAAATGTGGACCCACACATTTTGGACGAAAATTCTGAGATTTTTGCTTCATTTTCGTTCAATTCGTGGGGGGGTCTGGTCTCGTTTTTGGGGCTACATACGAATCACCAAATTTACCAAAATTCTGTAAATTTGCAAATGGTAAGAATCCGAAAGCACAAGCCTTACATATTACAGTATTCAGGAGATGATGCCTTCCCGATTTCTTCTATTTTTTTTTTGCATATTTATTAGATCTAGATGTTTCAGATCATCAAACTAATTTTAATATGAGACAAAGATAACCAGAAATATAATGAAGAAAAGCTATCCAAGCTTACCCTTTTAGTTACTAAATCAACCAATTAACCAAACATAATTGATAAATTAAACTAGACACACCAAGGCATGATTACTGCCAGCCCTGTTGAATATAAACATGAATTAAATAGAACCTGTCTTGCAGGCTAGAACATCTCACCAAGCAGCACATGATACCGCAAACTAAAGCAATTAAAAAACAGATGAGAATCAAAGTCTTTGACATCAATCAGTTTAGAAAGGGTTACCAAGCCATTTTTCTAAGGCTCCTGGACTCCAGCGAACCACAGTAAGACCCATTTTTTTTTTTTGCAAAACAACATTGAAACCTCGCAGGAGTGACCCGCCCATCAAAAGTCCTCAGCGACTTTTCAGGAGGTTACAAAAGAACCCAGACCAGGGCCTCATTAATAGGGCTCTCCAGCAACAGGGGACTCACTCAGATTCTTTAAGGCATGCATACAAAACTCACTCAGGGGACTTGTGGATTCTTTAAGGCATGCATACAAAACACTTTATCATAAATGTTAAGGCCCCTCCAAGCACATAAAGCTCAGTGTCTACTGTGCTTCTTAGTAACAAGAACTTCCGAGTTCACACAGGAGCCCAGCACCCTCATTAATTTGCACAAAACAGAGCAAGAAATCCGTGCATACTGTAATGGCCAGGGATGGTCAGGATCAGTAGCCAGAGGCAGGCGAAATGGTACTGGAGAAGCACACCAAAAACGAAGCTGGGTAAGGGGCTGGAGAAGTCCGGATAATCGTGACACGAAGCCGAGGTCAATGATTGGAGAAGTCAGGGTAGCCGTGAGACGAAGCCGAAGTCAGAACTTGGAGCAACACAAAACAGCAACTGAGCCCAGAGAAACAAAGCAAGAAACTGACAGGCAGTGAGTGGACAGCTATCTTAGGAGTGGCGTGCGCATGCATAAGGATCTTGTCCGGCAGAGTCTGTAGGAGGCTGCTACGGCTGTAGCAGCTGCAGATAAGTTGTTAGCTGTTACACATACCAAGCAAACACACAAGTAAATGAGTGAATACTATTGGGAAAGGACACAGAAAATGCTGAAAATGCTCTGTGTCTTACATGTATAGAATATAGAAAGCCTTCCTTCAATCTAGATGCAGTTATTTGTGTTACCTACCGCAAATCAATAGTCACACATATAGTGATAAAATAGTATGCCGACTGTGATCACAATTTAGGGGAAAAACTTGAAAATAATGATAACATATCATCAATAGCACTACACCTCTAATGGTTTCATTTATGTTACTTTTAAAACAGAGTGACCACATCTCAATTATGGATGTGTGAATGCATACAACTCTGGACTTTACTTTTACTTGTCCTGTCCTCTGTCTAAGCTCTCATTATGCCCTTGCACATCTCTTCTGCTTTTCTTTAAGCCGACTACTTTGCACTCCACATAGCTCTGCTGCAGTCAGGGACTAAAGCTACACTTTGGAATTCTTTATATCGTGTTATGTGTAATTTACCGCCTTGCCCATGCATTCAAAATGTATTGCGGGTCAAGGTGTTTCTGCCAGCTTTATCAAAAGCACTAACAAAAAATATGAACTTCTGTGTACTAAGAGATAAGAAATTCCTCTACAATCTATACAAACAAAACTTAGATATAAGCACGCACAGTTTTGACAGCTTAAACGTGTGTGTGTATACAACTACCACTTTATAAATGTATTAGATAAAAAGGAAAGAAGGAAGAAAAAATTAATTAAATTGTTAGTTGAATTAACCCCTTCAGTACCGGGACGTACCTGGTACTTCCTGGTTAACAGTCACCTGTAGACCGGGACGTACCAGGTACGTCTCTCCCAAAAAACGCCCCCACATCACCACAATCGCGGTGATCGTGGGGGCGCTGCTGCTGCTGTCTGCCCAGGAGTCCTGGGCAGACAGCACAGCGTGTCTAAGCCCTCCCCCAAGCCTACGATCACTCCCACGGAGTGATTCTCTAGGCATTAAACAGCGATTGCAGAAAAATCTGCAATCGCTGTTTCAGCTGCCACAGGCAGCTTCAGGGAAGGGGTGGGGGTGTTGAATGGTCCCCACACAAGTGTGGGGACCTGATCCAACACCCCCCTGCTGCCTGATCGCTCCATGAGAGCATCAGTGCAGCGTTAACCCCTTAAATGCCGCGATCGCGGCATTGAAGGGGTTAATTCCCGTTTTTCAGGGGGTTCTGCTACTGGTGGTCTGCCTGGAAGCCCAGGCAGACCTCCAGCAGCAAAAACGAACCCCCAGAAGTCCTCTGATCAGCCCTGTAGGGCTGATCAGAGAGACTCCTCTCCCACAATCTCCAGTCCATTGGAGATTGTGTCCCAGCTGCCAGAGGCAGCTTAAGGGACAGGGAGACAGGGCTCTTTGGTCTCCACATGAGTGTGGAGACCAGCCCCACCCCCCTCAGTTAACCTCTACCCCCCCTCTTCCTCAATTAACCCCTTCAATGCTGCGATTGTTTATGACCCCCATCGCAGCATTGCAGGGGTTAATATTAGTCCCCACAAGCTTGTGGGGACTAAATATCAATCAATGCTGTGCTTCAATGGAGCATCAGCATTGAAAGAGTTAAAAATAAAAAATAAAAATTAAAAAATAAATTAAAAAAAAAATAAAATAATAATAATAATAAAAAAAAATAACAGCACTGACCTGAAAGTCCAGGGTGCTTCCAGGTCAAATGCTGGGCTGATCAGATCGCTCCTGGCCAATAGGAGTGATCGGATCATTATGGCAGCCCACGGATGACCCTGCTCTACAAAGAGAGAGGGGTCATCTAGGGTAATTATGAAAAAACACAAATTATTAATAAATGAAAAAATCATAATTATTACCTGATCACTTGTCGGTGACATTTTAAGTCGCTGATTATTGATCGGTCTCCCTGATTGATGTCAGCGGCCTAAACCTGTCACTTACAAGCAATCTGTTAAAAAAAAATATTTAAAAAAATGTAAATGCACATCTTCCAGTTTTGCCCTCATGGCTTCCTCAAAAAATGCATGAACCATGCATGTGAGGCCTTGTTGGAATCGGGGGATCTTGGTGAACAAAATGTGGTGTTTTCTTCCACTGTTGCACTTATGGTGTGCAAGAAATTCAGTGCAACATTGAAATGTATGCGTTAAAAACGCAATAAAATAATTTCCCTGTGAAGTTTGGCAGACATCAGTGAAGAAATGGCTGGCTGAAAACTGTCAAAAGTACCCTAGTTGAACACCTTGACTTGTCTACTGTTCATAAATATATACTTTTATGGGGTAATTTACAGTGGGGGGCTTCCAAAATGTCCCAAATGGGATATGGGCCCAATAAACCAATTCCTGAAAACTTGCGCATGTTCCAGTTATGGCCTCATGACTTCCTCAAAAAAATGCATGAACCATGCATGTGAGGCCTTGTTGAAATCGGGGGATCTTGGTGAACAAAATATTATGGTGTTTTCTTTCACTGTTGCACTTATGGTGTGCAAGAAATTCAGTGCAACATTGAAATGTATGCGTTAAAAACGCAATAAAATAATTTCCCTGTGAAGTTTGGCAGAAACGAGTGAAGAAATGGCTAGCTGAAAACTGTCAAAACTACCCTAGTTGAACACCTTGACTTGTCTACTGTTCATAAATATATACGTTTATGGGGTAATTTACAGCGGGGGGCTTCCAAAATGTCCCAAATGGGATATGGGCCCAGGAAACCAATTTCTGAAAATTCCAAATTTGAAAACTAAAATGCGCATGTTCCAGTTTTTCCCTCATAGCTTCCTCAAAAAATGCATGAACCATGCATGTGAGGCCTTGTTGGAACCGGGGGATGTTGGTGAACAAAATGTGGTGTTTTCTTCCACTGTTGCACTTATGGTGTGCAAGAAATTCAGTGCAACATTGAAATGTATGCGTTAAAAACGCAATAAAATAATTTCCCTGTGAAGTTTGGCAGACATCAGTGAAGAAATGGCTAGCTGAAAACTGTCAAAACTACCCTAGTTGAACACCTTGACTTGTCTACTGTTAATAAATATATACTTTTATGGGGTAATTTACAGTGGGGGGCTTCCAAAATGTCCAAAATGGGATATGGGCCCAGGAAACCAATTTCTGAAAATTCCAAATTTGAAAACGAAAATGCGCATGTTCCAGTTTTTCCCTCATAGCTTCCTCAAAAAATGCATGAACCATGCATGTGAGGCCTTGTTGGAACCGGGGGATGTTGGTGAACACAGTTTGGTGTTTTTTTCTGCAGTTGCACATATTCTATACAAAATATAATATAAAATCTAAAGCAACATTGCAACATATGCAAAAAAACCAAAAAAATATAAAAATACCTCAAAATTTGGCAGCAATTGGCGATAAAATCCCTGTTTGAAAAGTGTCACAATGACCCTAGTTGTACACCTTGACTTATCTACTGTTCATAAACATATAATTTTGGGGGATAATCAGTATCTGTGACAACTATTGCAGTTATTAGACTACCATGCCAAATTTGAAAAAAATTACATTTCAAAAACGTGATGCATGCCTTGCAATATTTGCCCTATACTGGTCAAAATAGATAAAAATCCTGGCCATGTTGGGTGGTTTCCAAATCAGGACAAGTTAATGAATATATTTGGGATAGTTTTTTCCCATTGGTTCAATGTGTGTACAATTTGTATGTATACAAAACTGTAAAAAAATGCGTTTTTTTCATTTTTTCCCCACTTTTTCCAGTTTATTTCAAACAAAACAATGTAATACCCAGCTTAATATGGTTTCAAATGAAAGCCCTACTTGTGCTGAAAAAAACAATATATGATTTGTGTGGGTGCACCAATTGATAAGAGAGAAATTACAGTTGAAGGAAGACATGGCAAAAACACAAAAACAGCTCCGGTCCTTTAGCGACACGTTAGTATCAAAATCCCGGTCCTGAAGGGGTTAAAGAACACTATAAGTAAAGCTTAAAGGGGCTCTTGTATACAATGCAGGGTAAATATTATGTGTAAACAGTTAAATACACCTCTGCAAAAGAGAGATTCCAGGGCCAAGTAGAGTGCTTAGGGAGATGGGAGGAACATTTTAATCAGTCTTTTTTGTCAGTAGTAGTACTGGAGTTGTTCATTTCATTATTATTATTATTATTATTCATTACTATGTACTTCACGACAAATATATAACCAGAAATGCAATGTAAATATAGTCAATTATATAGTAACACTCAGTTACTTGACAGTTTAGGATAGTTAAAAAAATTTTTTAAAAAAATAGTGTCGATATACCTCCTTTTCTTGAAGGGTAAGCGGACAGGAGAGTTATAGCTTCCACTCCTTGAATTCACTATATATATGTGTAATGGCACTGGGTGCTGGATCTGGTAGGAGTCTCGATGCAGGGACAGGTTCGGACAGCTGGAAGCCGTCTGGCAGGGCACACAGCAAGAGCACCACTGGAAGCCCTCTGGCATAGATGTTGGTAGACTGCAGCAGACTGGCAGGCGGCAGCAGACCAGCAGGAAACAGACAGACAGCAGCAGGCAGTAGTTGATTCTGACCAATGCGTGGTACAAAGGATGATCCGAAGAATAGTCTTAGTCCAAGCCAAAGGTCAGAAACCAGAATATCACGATCAGTGGGGTACCAAGGGACAGTCGCTAAAATGAGGTCAGAGTCCAAAGCCAAGGGTCAAACACAGAAGACGGATCAGATGCAGCAAATCAGTAGCTCAGTATACAAGGCCAGGAACATAGGCTATGATATGCCTGGTTTACATTGAGCCTTAATTGACCGGATGAGGGGCAGGTGTGTCAATACCACACAGGAAAGACATGCCTAACGAGAAGCAGAAGGATTCAGTCACCCTAGTTCCCCCTGGGGTAGTAGCGGATAGGTGAATCATCTGCAATACGCATGGTTGCTGGTTTTAATCGCCATGGATCCTGACAATATTATGAATGGTCAGCCAACTGTGTTTGTCCTACAAGAAGAGCTTTACTTTTATAATGCATAAAAAAAATCATTGTGATTTCTTTAAAGTATACTTATCCATTCAATTATGTATTATGTAGGGCCAGGTCAGCCCTTCTTGCTAGAAAAACATTCTAGTATTGACTTCATAATGTATACACTTTATTCATTATTTATATTTTGTCCCTACGGACATATGTATATTACCACCAGATATATGTATCATCTCGTACACAATACTTTGGAATTTTTTATTTATCACCTATATATATATATATATACACATATACATAAAGAGTATATACTACTCCCAATACAATTAGGTGTAGGTATCACCTGCATTCAACACACACAAATATTCATTCTAATACCGTATTTGCTCGATTATAAGACGAGGTTTTTTTCAGAGCAAATGCTCTGAAAAAGACCCCTCGTCTTCTAATCGGGGTCGTCTTCTAATCAGACCTCAAATAGAGGTCTGATTAGGAGACTAAGATCCAGATCCCCCGCACCGCTGCAGGGGACCTGGATCCTCCTGTCCCCCCCCACCACCACACACTTACCGGTACCGGTGCTTCCTGCCGGGGCAGCGGGTTGACGTCTACGCGATCCGCGTAGACAACGTCCGCTGCAGCCGGAAGGAGGTGTGGCTAGCAGCGGGGGTTGTCTGCGTCCGTCGCGTAGACCTTCCCCGACTGTCAGAGATCAGAGTTCCCCGCACCGACAGCCGGGAAATGTCAGCCGGGGAATGTGTGCGCGACGGACGCATACAAACCCTCGCTGCCAACTCCACCTCGTCCGGCTGCAGCGGAAGGAGACGTAAACCCGCTGCCCCGGCTGGAAACACCGGTAAGAGGGGAGAGAGAGGGGGGTAAGAGGGGAGAGAGAG
>VKOC01019839.1:0-16108 GCA_009364415.1 Spea multiplicata | reverse complement strand
CTATACTGTTCCATACAGTGGCAGAGCTGGGAGACAGAGGCCTTGCACCCCCACTGCAGGACTCCTGAAAGGTAAGTGGACTTCAAAGAGGGAGAGGGTAGATAGTTAGGCGGCGGTAGATAGGGAGAATGGGTGAGATGGGGGATAGGGGGTAGATAGGGCAGAAGGGAGTGAGAAGGGGTAGATAGGGCAATCATACTCCTATCATGCCAAGTCTGCCAGTATATCCTGGAATCTGGGTATGCCTGGGCATGATAGGAATGTGATTGCTGTTAACAATCATATATATACATATACATATATATATATATATATACAAACCAAAGGGAGCGGCTGCACAGAAATATTGTTAATATACACAGGCTTTTTTTTGTCCGGGTGCTCCAAAAATAGCCAGATATATGTTACCAAAGAAAAAATGGGCACTCACGGGTCTTTGCCTTGAGAAAGGACCGGAGGTGGTCCGAAACGTTGGCCGTGCTGATTGAAATAAACTAGTGTTTAATGCACTTTACTGCAAAGACCCGTGAGTGCCCATTTTTTCTTTGGTTACATATATATATTATTAATATTGTTATTTAATTGTTTTGTCCTATTTTGGTGTGTTACTTACTTTAAATAAATGTGTTAGATTTTTTTTATGGTGTGGGGGGGTCATATTTGGTTTCGGCCAGGTAAATGCTGCATTTTCGGTTTCAGTCCAGAATTCGTTTCAGGGCATCCCTAAGCCAGACAATGAAGTGGTAGGGCTACACCACATCAATGTTTGGCTTAGTATATAGTGATAGGAGTTATGCTGCACTATTGTCAATGCCTGGCTCAGTGTATAGTGATAGGGATTACGCTGTACCACTGTCAATGTGTGCCTCAGTATATAGTGATAAGTGTTATGATGTACAACCGTCAATGTATATAATGATAACAGTAATGCTGTACCACCTTCAGTGTCTGCGCCGGTATATAACGGTAGAAGCTATGCAGTTTTAAAGTGTATGTGGGGGGGGGGTGCCACATACAGGATCCGCCCCAGGTGCCAAATACTCTAGGTACGCCCCTGGTTGCAGGCTTTCTGATTAAAGAGTGTTAGGCTATATGGCCCTATGTGGGACATCTGTAAGCGCCAAACAATTTTTAAAGCATGGTATTGTTAACCTTTATACATTTGTGCATAAAAGGTCCATTTTAAATGTAATCAAGACAACTTTATATTCTCTGATTATAATTGATGCCACTATGTTACATACATTCTTAAATGTATATAATCACATAACAGCAGTTCTAAAGACCTGCTTTACCTGGTTTTCCATTCCAAGCAAGTCCAAGGACGCCATTGTAATCTCTGTTTGTTAATAGGTATGAGAGGCAGTAATTGTTCCAGTTAGATTCTGAGTGTAACATTAGAAGCTTCTCTGGCCCAATAAACGCAGAATCCATTTTACCAGAGGGGTCTGTGTCTTGGATTACCTAACAATGTGATGGTAAAATCAAATAAAAATATCAGAATAAATATGAGAAGCGTTGTATGGTCCTTGTAATAATTGTAATATACCAGATACAGTATTAATTCCTTAAATAGATGAACCCAAACACTGCCTAAGTTATCTTAGTTTATTCCTATCAATTTGTAACCTGGAACAAGTGAATTAAAAGAGTCATTTAGGGTTATGAGACAGGGAGATGAGGGGGTGAAGTAGGTTTCCATAGGAAGGTTAAGAGCAGAGTAGTAGGAACATAGCATTCATTTATAGTGCAGAAAGTCAGACATGGAATGAGACGTCCGCCATCTTCGGACAATGTGGGAACAACGTCGTAGGTGTCGGTCTACAGTTGTGTGCCATAGTTGGAAACGTCCACATCGTGAAGAACGAGTAGTAGCTACATCCTTAAGAGCAGTTGTGAGGGTGAAGTTATAGAGAGAGGAAGCGTTGTTAGGGCACAACATGTCTGAAATAGGAGAGAGGAGAGGGAGTAAATCAGTTGAGAATTTCTGAATGTTAATAGAGGTGAGGTCTCTGGTTAGGACAGGTTGGGGTATAACGGAGCAAGTAGGAGGCAAGGTTAGAGAGCAGGATAGAAGGTGGTGGTGGTCAGAGGGGGGATTAGAGATGTTAATGAGAGAGCACATGCTAGAAAAAATAAGGTCCAGCGTGTGACTAACATTGTGAGTAGGCGAGTTAACATGTTGTAAACAGGGAAAAGAAAAAATGTCGGTGCGCTAAGCTAGTCACAGGCTCAAATAATACAAATGTATAATACGAGGCCTACCAAACAGGTGTTAAGCATGCTGCAAAAACAGTGTATTGGCTGTACAATGTATACAAAAAACAAAAACTTTAATTGCACCTCCCCCAACACATTAATAAGGTTTTGGTAGCAGTATAAACTGCTTTGTGTGCCCACTATGTAGGAGGTGAGAGTAGGTTCTCACCCTATTGAGAGTGTGCCTTGACGTGGCGGGTGAGCTTAATTATGCTTTGGCCAATTCATATAACCAAAACCTCTCATTTATATTATGTTTATATATTTGTTGCCAACTTTATTAGGGTAAGAAGCGCAGACAGTTTTTGTTCTTTTGTATACATTGTACAGCCAATACACTGTTCTTGCAGCATGCTTACACCTGTTTGGTAGGCCTCGTATTATACATTTGTATTATTTGAGCCTGTGACTAGCTTAGCGCACCGACATTTTTTCTTTTCCCTGTTTGCACATATTTGAGGTTGTTGGCTCCTCATCAGTCTGGTTGCAGCTTGCTGTCCAGGGGTTAATAGGGAGGAGGTTTAATTGCACCTCCCCCAACACATTAATAAGGTTTTGGTAGCAGTATAAACTGCTTTGTGTGCCCACTATGTAGGAGGTGAGAGTTGAGTTAACATGTTGTGTAAGATCAAAACAGGTAATAGAAAGAAACTTCAAAGCCATGGGAGTGAAATGGGTATCAACTGGGATGTTGAAGTCCCCAGGAATGACATAAGGAACATCATAAGATAGAAAGAGAGGAAACCATGAGAAGAAGTGGTCAAGAAAGATGTTAGCTGGGCCAGGGGGACGGTATATAACAGCAATGCGTAGGGAGATGGGGTTAAATAGTCAGATAGCATGGACTTTAAATGAGGAAAAAGAGATTTTAGCTTCTTGCAAATAAAAATGAAAGCACTATTGAAGAGTATTTCAGATTATTGTTACTTTGCTATTAGCCAAGCACCGGGCACCATGTTTTTTGAACTTGAAATCTATTTGTCACATTATTTATGTTTAGGTAGGAGTGCAGGGCTATTTGTTATTTATATATATTATATATATATATATATAATTTCTAAATATAAACTCAGTTTTAAGATGGACAAACATGTTTGTATTTTTATATGAAAAGTTTGATATGATTTTATGCAAGTATTGTATCATTAAATTCATGTATTATACTTACATTTAACATCTTCACTTTAAAGTTGACATGTTTGATACCATCAAAGTTTACACTGTCATAAATTGTATTTACTGACACGATAAATGCTGCAATCTGTAAAAAAAAAAAAAAAAAAAAAAAAAAGGCAGGCTACTTACACAAAAATGTAACTCTTGAATATTTTTCCCAAATCATATATGTAACATAATTGTAAAAGCAATAACTCACCTCTTGTCTATATGCTGCAGACATTCAGGGTTTCAGTGAGGCTCAAAGTTGTTAAGATAAGTTAATGAATTAATTGGCATTGTGATACCTATTACAAAGATATGCAACAGGCAAGATATTCATGGTGGAGTAAGCGGAATGACTAATGGTTGCTGTAAATTAGGACTGTACTAGAGTATGGATCAATGTAAAATAATGCGATTTGGACATACAAGTCCAACAGCACAATACAATATTTGGGGTACTGTGCTGCTTGTGACAAGGACTTTTGCAGTAATTGTATCTGATTTGCTCCTGTCTCCCAGTGCCGGTTCAAAATTGTTTAGAAAGGGCCCTTTCGACCTGGACCACATGGGTCCAGACTGGACTGGTAGGTCCCTTTCTAAACAATTTTGAAATGGCACGGGGGATAGGAAGAAGTAGTTACGCCAGTGAATTCATGGGCTTAATAGCAGAAAGAGGGAAGTGGTACACCTTTTTCACAGATCTTTGGTCTGACCTCAGATAGAGTATTGTGCATTGCTTTGTAGACCCCATCTCAATTTCAGATAAGGGCTACTAAAATGGCGAATGGTTTGCAGGATGAAAAATACCGGGAAAGAACAAAAGATCTTAATATGTATAGATTAGGAGAGACGTGAGCTAGAGGGAATGTGATAGAATTTCTATCATACACAAAAGGAACTCTATCCTAGTGGGTCAGAGAAATAATGTGAGGAGGTTTTCCTGAGATAGTTGTAGATAAGTGGAACTCCCCCAGGGAGTGGTGGGGGTTAATACAGTGAGAAAAATGAAACATGTATTGGATAGGCATAAGTATATCCGTAACATAAAAGAACAAGGACCAAACAAGGTTTGATGCTTTTACAACATAGCAGGTTCTTATTTATAATAAAAATCCAGTTTCTGGTACATTTAAAAGACATATGCTTATCTCTGTAGACTTTTCTAAGGTGGTGAACTACTAGATGTTAGTGAACAATATGATATGTCCCACAGAATAAAACCTTGCAGCAAATTTTTCAGTTCGCTTTTGACCCATTTGTTTTTGGGCAACAAATTTCATTTCCTGCTTGTTATGTTTGGATGCAAATCCGAGGGCATTTTTTTATTTGGGTACTAAATTTATTGCCTGGTGCCCACATTCACTCTCATTTAGTCGCCCACACTCACTCTCATCATCGTTCCATATATCTCTCTCATCCATGTTTCACTACCTTCTATACCAACCACTTACGCTTCTTCTCTCTTTCATTTTCTATCTTCATCCACATCTCTGCAGACATAACCTGGCATGAACAACCATGCTTCAAGTGGCGTCCTCTCCCTCAATCCTCAAAACTGCAGGAGAGAACATGACCAAAAGCGCCCTAATTTTGGCGAACTTCCGACAAAATGGCAGTGCTTTGGTGATATCCACTCCTTTGATCCTCCAATTGAGGATTCACACCAGGTTATGTCCACTGAGGTGCGGATGAAGATAGAAGAGAGGGAATAAAAGAGGATAGAAGATGAATAACAAGAAGATGTGGAAGCAAAAGTATTCAGCAGAGAAGGTAGGGAAACATTTAGAGAGCGTGAGAGAGAGACTGAACAAGAATGAGAGTGTGTATGAAGGGGCCCACAAAAATTACTTCATTTTCATCTGCTTTGTGGGAGGTCTGGCCTTGTTTCTGCGTGTTGAAATGAATCACCAAATTCGCCAAAATTAGGTAAATTTGCAATTAGTACAAATCTGAATGCACAAGTGTAGTAATGACTTGCACAACCCTTGTTATTGGCAGTAATGCCCTTCTTGATAAGCAAATCCAGCCAGTGGGTGCGCACATCAGCTCCTGATCTACTGCCGTAGTGTGGGTTGACGTTGGTCTGTGGCCAATCGGGTATTTACCTGGTGGTCACTGTCTAAACCAGGGGCGTCCAACCTGCGGCCCTCCAGCTGCTGCAGGACTACATCTCCCATAATGCTCTTTCAGCTAAGGGGCTGCAGGGCCGCAGGTTGGACGCCCCTGGCCTAAACTGTCCTTTTTGAATCACAGAGGACTATTCAATATAAATAATACAAATGTAATACATTTCAATGGAGTTCGACTCAGCCTCGAGCAACAAAGTAATAAACATGAAATGACACTCGCATAATGCTGAGGAACATGGCAAGTCCATTATTTTGCAATATGGGTGCAACAGAAAATCCTGTGGGTGCAAAGTGGATGCAATGACAAGTCCATCATTTTGCGACATAGGTGCAATAGAAAATCCTGTGGGTGCAAAGTGAATGCAATGACAAGTCCATCATTTTGAACATAGGTGCAATAGAAAATTCTGTGGGTGCAATGGCAAGTCATTTTTTTCAATATGGGTGCAATGGAAATTTGTGAGACTGCAATTTGCGCCCACATAAACTAACATTGCACCCATTATGAAAATAAATGACTTGCCATTGCATCCACTTTGTACCCACAGAATTTTCTAATTCCAAAATGATGGACTTGCCAATGCACCCACTTTGCACCTCCATAAATTGTACTTGCAATAATGTTGTACCTAAAGGGTTTGTTTTATTAATTTAATAAATGTGTGTAGGAATGTTTTACTGTTATACAGAGATATCCCCGGTTGCTGCTGCTGCTGCTTAATGGTAATTATGGTAAAGATACTTTGTAAGATGTGAATAGTTGAGCAGATGAGTTTGGGCTCAGACTCTGTGTATGAAGATTTAACAGCCATGCACAAAATGGCCGCCACCGATAGCCAAAATGGCCACCACCCATGCGCAAAACGTCACATACAGACAGGGATCCACATCTTTGGATGGATCTGACCAAAATATTACTATTGATCATTTTATCCAATTCCTATAATAATAAATATGAATTTTTATTATAATATTATAACCTTTTCTCACTTTTTGTGCATAATTTCTGTATGCATAAAATGTGGCTTTTTGGGATATTGGAGGATGACAAGAATTAAAATGTAGTGAATTAACTACCGTAGGCTTCCTACCTAAACATAAGTGGGTTTATATAGAGCTATGTTTAAAAACTCTGTGGGATGGAGTTTAAGTTTAAAATTAAAACCCCCAAAGCTCTGATTAACATATTTTTTTTTTATTTATTTTTTTTTATTTTATAAAACTACAAAAAATAGACTCATACATAATAAATACACATAAATATACATACAGTTTCACTGTAGTTATTCCAGACAAACTCTTTTCAATTACGGGAAAAATTTATATATTAATTAAATTGTTACATATTCCTAATAGCACACATTCATTATACAGATATATAGGTATCTCGTTATTGATTCTTATAATTTGTTTATTTATTTTTTATCCCGTAATAATTATGCGCGGATTATCCAAGGTTTCCAGATATCTCTGTGTTTATTGCTGTTAGCTATAGTTCCGTAATAGCCTTTCTCCATTTTACATTGAAAATGGATCTGAGCTTGGATCTCATCCCAGGATATTTCCCCAATCTTTTTCCAATTCCTTGCGATAACTAATTTGCAAACTAATATTAGTTGTATTATAAGATTTCTCTGTGTTTTATGAAATTTCATAAGGTCCATGTGTAAAATAAAAATTTGAGGTGAAGGCTCAATATTACAACCCACTAATTCATTAATTTCTCACTTCTTCACATCCCCACCACATATGATAAATTGTACCATTTTCTTTACCACACCTCCAACAAAGTTTAGAGGTTTGTTTGTCATATTTGGAAATTTGGACCGGTGTTCTGTACCATCTATGAATAATTTTGTAGTGGAGTTCGTGCATCCCTAAACAATGTGAATATTTCTTGATTTCCGTATAAACATGTAGCCATTTTTCTTTTGAGTAGGTATCTCCAATATCCTGTTCCCATTTTTCTTTAATAGAGATACGATTATCTGCTTCTAGATTATTTTTTAGGATAGTTAATCGATGGATTAAACTAGTTTTATGATGTTTGTTTAAACATTCTTCGAGTATTGGGAGATTTATAATATCTACTATTTTGAGAAAATGCTTTATCCTGATATAATTAAATATTTCTGTATTAGGGAGCTCCCCTTTCGATTGAATTGAGGACCAGGGTAAAGGAGATCCTATATTATATAGGTCGGATATGCATTTAATATTTGTATGTTTCCATTTAGTTAAGTCCAAATCACTTATATAGTTTGTTAAGATCTCAATTGGTGTAGTGGACAATAATCCTTTTGTTATGTTCATTATTTTTTTCATTTTGTCTATTGTTATAATTAAATCCTTAATAACTGAACTATCGCTCTTAATATGTGTATTTGTTTCATGCACCATCCAGATAATGTCTGAAAATCTTAAAATGTATAGTTTCTTTTTCAATTAAAAAACCATGCGGTTTTATTGTACTCGGGTCTGTCCACATGGAGTAAATGATACATCATACAGATTTCGTAAAGATCTTTAATATTAGGAACCGAAAGACCTCCTATTTGTATTTTTTTAGTTAAACTATTAAAGGGGATTCTCGGGAGCTTATTTTGCCAGATGTAATTTAATAGAAGCTTTTGAATTTGTGAGAGAATGGAGTAGGGGACTCTTAGAGGGATCGCTCTAAATAAATATAATATTTTTGGTAGGTAATATGGCATTGAAAGGCATTTATTCTTCCTAACCAGGTAGATTTCGAAGATCTGTTCCATTTTTTTCGAAGTTTTTATTTTTTTAATTCCACTTCTTCTTTATTAATAATATTAATAATTATTTTCTTTACCATTTCTTTGAGATTAAATTTAATTTTTATACCTAAGTAATCTAATGTATCGATATTCCAATCCACATTTATATGTAATCTCATTAATGCAGCTTGTTCTTTAGTTTGGTTAATAGAGATAATCTGAGTTTTATTGATGTTTAATTTAAAGTTGGAAAGTTTACCATATTTTTCTATTGCTTCCAACACATATTTTATAGATTTATCCGGATTTGATAAAATAATGTCATCTGCAAATAGTGTAATCTTAAATTCGTATTGATTTATTTTAATGCTTGTTACCCCACTGGAGTTTCTTATGGATTGAGCTAAGGGCTCAATTGACAAAGCATAAAGTAATGGTGCCAAAGGGCATCCTTGCCTTGTTCCATTGTTTATTTTAAAGCTATCTGATGTTGTCATTAATCCTGTAATTTGAGCAGTAGTGTTTTTGTATAGTGGTAAAATCTGTCTATTAAATTCACTAGGTAAACAAAAGATCTCTAAAGTTTCGGACAGGAATTTCCTGTCATCTAATGCAAGAAAAGCTGTGTATGTTGATCTTTTGTTAACTATATCCATCAGGTTTATTATTTTACGGGTATTATCAGATAAATTTCTGCCTATAATAAACCCTGCTTGATCTGAGTGGATTAACTCTGGAAGATAGATCTTCAATCTTTCTGCTAAAATTTTTGAATAGATTTTAATATCTATATTGATTAATGAGGTCTATAGTTGGATACATTACTTGCATCTTTATTAGGTTTCAGTATTGGGCGTATAGAGGCTAATAACATCTCAGAGGGAAAATCCGATCCATCTACGATTTCTCTAAAAGACTTAAATAATAATGGTATAATTATCTCTTTAAATGATAAATAAAATGTCGCTGTGTACCCATCGGGCCCTGGAGCTTTTTTCCTTTCTAAATTTTCTATACATGTTTTAATTTCATCCTTAGATATTAGGGCTATTAATGTTTCAAAATGTTGTTCTTTTAACTTCGGTAGATTAAGAGATTGCAAATATCTTCTGATTTCAATTTGTGATTTTGGGGGGCCTTCTAAATTATATAACGATTTATAATAATTCTCGAAACATTTAGCAATTTGTGTTGGGTTTAAGTGGGTTTCATTTCCAATTATAATCTTTTTTATCATGTTCTTTTTCCTTTCATATTTCAATTTATTAGTTAAATATTTGCCTACTCGGTTACTATCGTAATACCATCTTTGTTTCATTTTTAAGAGTCCCCTCTCCACTCTTTCTTCCAATCTTATGTTAATTTCTGTTCTTATTTTATTGAGTTCTAGTGTATTTGTTATATTGAGATTATCTTTATTCAATCTTTCTTTTTTTGCTAGTTCAATATATAAATCAGCTAAACTTTGGGCTGACTTCCTCCTAATGTTAGAAGCTATTTTTATTAAGCATCCTCTCATATAACATTTAAACGTATTCCATAAAGTTAAGTTTGTTGTTTCCCCGTTGTTATTTATTTCAATAAACATGTTAGCTTGCTTCTTTAGTTCCTCTAATATTTCCGTATTATTTAATAATGAATCATCTAATCTCCATCTCCAATGTGTTCTATAATTTTGGTTATTCTTAAATTTAATAAAAATCGGTGCGTGATCTGACCATGTAATTTCTGATTAACATATTGATGTAAAGATGTTAATTGGTCTACTTTGCCTCTCCAAAAGAATATGACATCATCTATAAATCTATGCCAACCAGAAACCCAAGACAAAAAAGGATTACTGGAGGTATAGATGACAGACGCCTTATTTTACGCTACATACACATTTGCAACATTGGGAGCCTAACAGAACCAATACAAGCCACTATGGGTCTGCCCGTGGGCAGTATTACTGATTCCATCATTTTGGTATGATGTTTTTCGTAATGGTTTAAGAAGTAGTCCCTTAGAAATATTATATCATCTTAAACATCTATTTTGATCAGTAGTTATGACAGATTATTTTCCAAAATATACCCAGCATTGCTAATTTTAAGTGACAATTGCAGCATTGTCACTTAAAGCTTATAAATTATATTTCTTAATTTCTTACCTGTGAAATCACTTTCTCTATACTTTTAAATCTGTTGTAGAAAAGAAAATCTGCCTTTATATGAAGCAGACATGTTGTAAGTGTTAGATCCAAACTTCTCTTGGTCCTGATAAGAGGTTCTACCTTAATTAAAAACAAACATTATAAATATATATATATATATATATATATAAAATGTTTATGATCATATCATTATTTGCAATAAAATGTTTAATAGCTGTATTTTATTGGAATTTTGCCTTAAACTGCTTGAGGTCAGGAGTCCAGCAAAACAGGAGTGGACATGTTTTGAATTTTGGTCTGCAATGTCCTCAAAGCCTGACAAGTATGTGCATGTAGAGCATTAGCTCCTTATATTGTAAACTCTATCACGCAGGGACCTCCTTTCCTAATATATTCATACCTATTGCAAAAGTTATGGGGTTTCCACTAAAGAGAGAGTTGGAATGATAGTCTGCAGGAGACTGCACTTTTACTTGCTCACCTTGCTGTTCATTATGAAGAATCAACACTAGCAAGTTTCCCAAGCAAGAAGGGCTGAAACAATCTACTATAATACATAATTGGATCTATAACGATACTTAAATGATTTAATAAATTATACAGGGATCTCCCTGCTGCAAAAGCTCACTTGGGTTGGCTGTTCACAAAGTAAAGTCAAAGAGCTTAAACACACCTTTGCTGTCCTTGTCATTTTTTCCAATAGCTGATATTTTTGTAAAGCCAAATCAAAAGATTCCGCATCTTTCATAAGAGAGTAGTCTGGAAAAAATATAAAACATTGAACACACATTTATATATAGGATTAGATAGATAGATAGATAGATAGATAGATAGATAGATAGATTAGCCTCTTCTCCCCTAACACATATATGAACAATACAGAGTACTGTGCTATATTATTGTGTTCTTTTTTCTTTAAATCTTGTTTATTAGCACTCGCGAACAATAACAAGACATGCCGTATATAGTATGGAAACAGACAGGTTACATTCAGTGAAGCAGTTACAATGGTATGGTAGTACAGTCAAGTAGATCTTATAATACAGCACAAGTAACCAATTATGAGAGGCAAATATGAATTGCAGTATTGATGGCATTTAGGAGGTGCCACAAATCACAAATGTGTCATTTTTGTATTAACAAAAGAGTCAAAACAAATGAAAAGCAAACATGTAGCAATGCAAAGCTGTAAAAAGAAAAAGAAACGGGTAAAGAGAAAGAGAATTATTGTGGTTTTAATACATAACATTTATTACATTATCAAGAACATTTTTCCCAAAAAACTTTAGTGAATATATCCATAGTCCCAACATCGTAAGAACAGTTTGACATGTGTATTGTGCTGGCCACAGGTGAACTATCTGGATCTGTCAGTTGTGGCATCTTATTCCTCGGACTCTGGGGAAGTAATCTAATCTCCAGGTGGGGATGTTTTAAGTGATGTATTCTGGTCTAGGTAGACTAGAACCTAGGGTGCAAGGTCTCATTTGTACTTAAGACATGATAGTTAAGCAAACTTTGCAAAGATAGATAATAAAACATGTAGGAGGATAATGATCCACTTACCGATATCCGATTCGTGGTACATGTATGACTCCACTGTGGCATTATTGTGATTCTTCTCATATTCTACATAGAAAGTGCCATTTCTTGTTTCAATAAATCCTTCAAAATGACCCTCGATGATAGCCCCATGACATAATGATTGCTTTTCATCTGTTTCAGGTAGTAAAATATTTAGGTGGGGTTTGATAACATCTTAGAGAGACACAACCAGAACAAACCAGATGCAAAAACATCAAATTATTTTTTAGCATTAGCCTAAGAGATGTATCTTGGCTGGGTAATGCCTTTGGGCAGTGCCCCAACCATCCCCTACCACTCACCTCCTCTTTGTTTACCAGGAAGGTCACTATGAAGGCACAGTGTACAATATTGTATTCACGCCAGTTACAAAGGAAAATTCTGATCTCCCCAGCTGGCCCAAAAAAAAGTGGTGTGCTGGGGAGTCTGATCGTCCAATAGGGCAATCAGGCACCCAGTTATGCAGCAGAGGGACTTTCGCCATAGGCCAAGTTGGCCTAGGAAAAAGTACACCACTGATTAGCCCTTGCTAATTGTAGTGGACATGAAACAATAATTACCTTTACCCAACAAACGCTTAAAGAAGTATTTCCACTATTGTTTATCAGATTGAAGATATTTTTAAAAATATAGTGCTGCTTTCTTTTTAAAAACAGTTCCACCTTTTGCATATTGTAATGCATTTGCATATCCAGTTGTACATGCCCTAGCTCTTTTCTTTTAGCTCTGTCTGCTAAACAAACACTCTATGTCCTTTTCATACTGCTTGTGGTAAACAATAAAATGGTTCAGAAATAATGACCCGGTGGGGCACTCTCAGGTTGCAGACTTAGTACAAGATGGCAAGGCAACTGCCTGGTGGCGCCATAATCAGGGGGGAGCCCACCGCTGGAGGCCAGGGCCGGTTGTGAAGGGACCTCCAGGTCTGTATGGACAGACCTATGCTACTACAAATGCTAATTGAAATGGGAGCAATAATTATATATAATTCAAGTGTTGGTCAATTACAAAAAATGAACAGATGAGAATACATTTATAAATGGAATACGTATAAATTGAACTTTCACAGTAATGGAATACAGAAACTTATGTTGGCAGCAAGTACAACTTGGCTTGCAAAGCCTGAGTCTACCTTGGCTTGTTCCACACAACTAGCTTAGTTTTTCATTTTAGCCCAAGATCTTAAATGGAACACCTGAAGGGAATTACTAGATTAAAAGAGAAATTACCTATTTTGAGAAAGACTCATTCATGGGTGAATAGCTTCAATTGTCTTTTTTAGTATTATAACCATAGCAAATCAAATGCAGTGGTTCTTGAAACCAAGCTTTTATGACATACCTGTGAGTGCACCCGTGTATATAAAAGAGACATCTACTGGCACTGTTTTTTCATTGGACACAATTTCAAAATCATCAGCAAAAACCGTTGAATCTTTTTTCAGCACCAGCTCAAATTTTCTAGAACAGAAACAATTAAGTCAATTATTGTAAATTGGCTGTTTTTAATGTTATCACATTTTGTTAAAATCAGTGATTAATATGACAATGATTTTACTACTACTACATGTTACAAATGCTAACAGATAATGCTCAGGTTATTTTGCTCTAATGTTAAGGTAAATGGATAGGTTTCATGGATAATCATTAAACCAAGGACCAATGGTGGTCCAAGAGTGTTGACTTAAGAACCACTGTCTGAAATTACTAACTTAAAAAGGGAACTTTGAAGATTGGTTTCAGACCACTGTGATACAACATATATATTGGTCAAATGGAATGTATGTACTATGGGAATATTAGTAAGCCAGGATTCTTTAGCTGTGTTCCAATCAATGACAATATCTTAAATGGGGGTGTACATTTGGCAGAATTAGACAGTTGGGCAGATTCAGGTATAGCCTACATTGAATCACTAGTGCCTAGTGAATTTAGCTCTGTCTACAGGGGACGAGACTTTTTCAATGAATTCTAAAGTTTTTAGATCATTTTCAGAGAGAATAAGAAACAAGCTTAGTAAGATTTGGTATATTCCACAGGTACAGTGCTGCCATACCAAGAGATTGTAATTTGGATTCTTTACAAAAACCATTAAAACATTGTTACCGTTAATAGAATCTGCATACGGTTAAAACAAATGTAAAAATAGGTGCCAAAAACACCTAGTACCTCATACAACTAAAATGTTAAGTTAAACTAGCCTTCCCTATCAACTCCCCACACAAAAGTTAAAGAAAAATAGTGATAGTGTACTTTGTAAAGGAACATGTTACTCCCTTATAAAATGTAAAAACCATATGCATATGGAGTAATATTATATTGTGATGATGTTGCTCAACATAAATATTTTCTATTTTTCAACATATTACCTATATTAAATAATGGATTGTATGTATAAAAATGGTATAAAAAGAAAGGACTGTCTGTCTTGGAAAAAATATAAATTGTGTGGATAAACACTAAACATACAAAGAGGAATAGCGATTAAGCAAAGAAAAAACTGATTCTGTTGCGAGAGTGAAAGGGGCTCAGAGACTAGACTAGTTGCAAAGTGTGACCAGATCATGTGTGCCTCTGCTTCCTTCACATATGAGGAAACATGAACATTGCTAACAATTTGATTCGTTGACTAGTGCATGTAAAGGGAAAACATATATCCAAACATGAAATTTAATTAAATTGAACTTGTGTTTGTGATCATGGCCTGTATAATGTAAATAAAAACGTGTAAAGGGAGAACATCACATATTAAGGTTCCTGGATATGTATTTCTATACATTTCACTCTGTACTAAATCATTTACAAGAGAGAACAATCCAGGGGTATCCAAGTTTTTTCTGCAGTGGGCCACTTCATCAGAATTGTATACATGTGCAGGCCGCACTCATTTTCATGAGAAAATATGGCCTTTAATAAGATATGCAGATTAAAATAAAGAAAATGACACAAAACCTTTACTTTTCCTCTCACTGATTCATGGGTCTAGAAAGTTTTGTGACTACAAAGTCAGGATTCAGGATAATTACAAATGAAATAGTTCTATTTATTCTAGGGATGCACCAAAATGAAAATTCTGGACCAAAACTGAAAATTCAGGGTTCACTTAGCTGAAAACGAAAGCAATCACACTCCTATCATACCAAGGCAACCAGTAAATGCTGGAACCTAGGCATGATGGGAGTGTCATTGCTGTTACCAGATCTCTAGATCACCAGATCTCAATCCAACACAGCATATGGGGTGGATTCACTTCGTGCATGTGCAGCCGACAAATCTGGAGCAACTGCGTGATGCCATCATGTCCATATGGACCAAAATCTCTGAGGAATGTTTCCAGCACCTTGTAGGAAGTATGCCACAAAGCCAAAAGGGGTCCAACCCGGTACTAGCATGGTGTATCTAATATATTGGTCAGTGAGTATATATATATATATATATTGGATAACCTACACAGTGTCTAATTGGAACACAGGAGAGTGTGTCTATGAAGACATTACATTAAAAAGCAGCCAATTCCAGATACAATAGTCATTTCTAACATTGACAATGTCTACACTGTATTTCTGTTCCATTTTAATAGACAGCATTTGCTTTTCTTTCAAAACCATGAACATTTATAACCAAACCCAAACTTTTGAACGGTATTGTATATACAGTAGCTAAAGTAATGCCAAAATACACAAATTGATCACATTGTACCTTTCATATGCAAAAAGTTTCAATTGTAATACATGTTCCTCTTCTTTGGTAGCTCTTTTTGATCTTTGATGATTCTGAAATAGGGCCTCAGTGTCATATGATATTCGCTCATAGTATTTCAGAAACGGTCTTTTCTTTTCAAAGGTAACCACTAGAAAGGATCATAAATATAAATGGAACATCTTTGATTATTAAAACATTTGTATCTACACTATGTTCACTGGCATGTCTTTTGTCCTACTTAACAGGGCCGGCCTTTGGGGTGTGCGACCTGTGCGACCGCGGCGCCCCAACTTGCGGCACCCGGCACCCCTCCAGAGACGGACAGTAATGTTCGAGTGGTATCGGAGGTCTTTAACAGACCTCCGGTTCCCTTGAGTG
>VKOC01019838.1:0-14698 GCA_009364415.1 Spea multiplicata | reverse complement strand
TATATTATATTAATACAGTATATATATATTTCTCCCCCCTTTCTCCCCATCTCTTACCTTATCTTCTGTCTTCTTTCTTCCATCCTGTTGTGGGAGCCCGAGGTCTGGCACTTCAGACCTCGGCTTCCCTGCTCTCTAATCGCTACGCGCCGCCTATTGATGCCGAGCGCCGGGACATGACGTCATCTCTGCGCTCGGCATCAATAGCCGGCGCGTAGTGATTAGAGAGCAGGGAAGCCGAGGTCTGAAGTGCCAGACCTCGGGCTTCCCTGCTCCCTCATCACTACGCGCCGGCAATTGATGCCGGGCGCCGGGACATGACGGCATCCCTGCGCTCGGCATCAATAGCCGGCGCGTAGTGATTAGAGAGCAGGGAAGCCGAGGTCTGAAGTGCCAGACCTCGGGCTTCCCTGCTCCCTCATCACTACGCGCGGGCAATTGATGCCGGGCGCCGGGACATGACGGAATCCCTGCGCTCGGCATCAATAGCCGGCGCGTAGTGATTAGAGAGATTGGTGGCTTCGTGGGAACCTCCGGCTTGGTAAGTACCCGGCGTATAAGACGACCCCCCATTTTTTAAAAGATTTTTTGGGGTTAAAAAGTCGTCTTATACGCCGGAATATACGGTACATTACGGGATGTTGGTGTCAATTCCCTGCTTATAAAAATTGTTAAAAGTAAAAGCAGCCAGATCTACCAGCAAAGGTAAAAGCAAATCTAATAACATAGCTTCCTTTGGGGGTCATCAGTGAGCCGCTGTATCAGAAGAGTCTTCATTCCTCTATATATTTGTAGTCCTGTTATGTATGTCGGTGGATTTAGGCGTGTTGCGTGTAGATGATCTGTAGCTGACATACGTCTGTTCTGCTCCCATAGGTTGATAATACCGATGCTGAAGGAAGGCTGCTGTTGGCTGACGCTCTCTGCTACGCTCACGATTTCTATCCACGTGCTATAGTAAACGCGGCTACGTTAACGGGTACATTCCTACATCTGGGTCATGTATTGGCGCCAGCAAAACCTGCCCTCTGTTTACAGGTGTTGCTGTTTTCTATTAGATACATCTATAGGTTGATATATACTAGTTCAATATAACAGGCCTATGGATGCCCACCACAGTTCCTTGGCATCTGGACATTGGTGGTGAAGAATCCATCTATCTATTATCTATCTATCTATCTTTTTTATAGGTGCAATGGACGTAGCATTAGGTTCTGCAGCTACTGGTGTTTTTACAAACTCTTCCTGGCTTTGGACACATCTTCATGAGGTGTGGACATTTATTTAAGAGCAGACATCAGGAGGTGGAATGTGTTTTAATTTTAAATTAATTAATATAAAGCTCTGTCCAGATGTTGCCTTAATCCCCCTTCCCTGTCCCCTATAATTTAACCCTTTACATCCTGTTTGGTGTGTATGATTACCTATGATCAATTCTAGTTATAACTTTGTGGTGCCATAAATGTAGTGTATTATGCAGTAAACTACACCCGGGAAAGGGTTACAGTTACCTTGTTAATAGATAGATAGAAATAAAACTAAAGTGTTTGTGAAATGAATAATAGCTGGCATTTGTAAAAGTAAAAATATTGTGCATATTTCATGTTTGGTTCCCTAGGCTAGTATTGTGACCGGAGACCGTGTTTGGAGAATGCCTCTGTTTGAACATTACAGTAAGCAGGTTACAGAGTCAGCACTTGCAGATCTTAATAACATTGGAAAATATAGCAGGTAATGCAGCCAGAATGAGACTGAGACTCCCAACCTGGGGTGCGAGATGTAATACTCGGGGGTCCTCACGATATTACTTTTTGCATGGGGTGCAAACATTAATCAAACTTTTCCTTGGGGTGTGGGGCATAGAACAGGTTGGGAACTACAACTACAGCTTAAAATACGTCAAATATATTCTCGTTCATACTGAGTTATAAGCTTCGTATTACCTAGGGAGCCTCTGGATTTGCACTGGCCTAGCTACTTGTGCCACCCTTCCTGGGATCAGACCTCCATGTTTTTGTATTATGTTTTAAGGGACACTCCAGCCGTCATCTCTACTTTAATGCATTTTATAACTAGGTGGTCCCTAGTAGGGGGGTTCTGCAGAATCCCTCCATTGCGTTTACCGCTTTCCCCTCCAAGCCATTTGCACCGTGTTCAGCCAAATACATCTATGCATACATGATATGATCATGTCCTGTCAGCTCCATTGCGGGCTCGGAGAACACTGCAGGAGTGGGGTCTGTTAAGACCCTGTCCGAATGTGTAAAATGCATTCCCATTGATAGAAATGGGAAGGCTTTCTTGCCACTGATTGACCATGGAGATGGATGGCAGCTGCAGAGTTGCAGTTTCTACTGATCCCAGAGTAATTTCATACGCGCATTTGGTAGGGCTTCGCTTACTGATAATGATGCGTTGGTTCCCGTTATATATTATATTGTTGTTCCTTTTCTCTAACAAGCTTCTCTGTAATCCTCTGCAGATCTGGTGGCGCGTGCACAGCTGCTGCTTTCCTGAAGGAGTTTGTTTCCGCCCCACACTGGGCTCATCTGGACATCGCTGGCGTGATGTCAAATAAAGATGAGGTTCCGTACCTGAGGAAGGGCATGTCTGGACGCCCCACGAGGACACTGACAGAATTTGCTGCTCGTCTTAGCAGCGACAAGAATGCCTCCTAAGCAAACAGACGCCGTTCTAAAAATGTCATATTTGCTATTAATGTACGTCAGCGCAAACATAAAGTTAAATAAAGGCACTTTTTTTTTTTTTTACTATCAACTTTTTTGTAGAAACATAGTAGATAAGAAAACTCAAACTTTTAAATCGTGCTTATATAGATTGTCTGGCTTTGTAAGGATAGCTGCCCTCCGAGGTCCGACAGTTCTTGGCACCTGTTGGCTACTTAAAGCAGCCAATCAGCACTGGGTGGAGGTGAGGGTGTCACGCGCGGTGGAGGTGAGAGGTATGTGTAGCCAAACACATCTCCTGCACTGCAAATAACCGGGAGGTAAAGGAAGGGGCAAATGTATATAGGGGGTCTGTAGACTCCCCCCCCAGGTGTATTGCCAGAAGAGATGCGAATTAAAGAAGTGCATATGATGGGTGGGGTGTTTCTATCAACAGGTGTTATTGGCCTACCTGGGAACTCAATAATGTATACATGAGTGCAGAATCCATACACTGTAAACATTACAGGCCATGGTTCTGATATGTGCCTCACAATTACATAGCATCAAGTGATCAATAAATTACAGTGGAATTATTTTTCATTGCGCCATAGTTCGGCAACCTTCGTCACGTATACTTATGAACACTTCACTCAAAACGAGTACATACATCATACGTTACAGCGCTTCATTACTGGTCTATACACCAGAGCAACGAGCGCTAACTCCCAGTGGCTCTTCAAAAACAGCGCCAAGCGGTGTGTAATTACATCTAATAAACCCGTTTAGTCCTATGGAGCAGTTTTTAACATAACCGCACTTTGGTAGACCTTGTGTATATCGGGAAAAACAACAAAGGCTTCCGGTGGTTTGAAATCTTAAGTTGCCAGCATCAAAAATGGCGTCTCTAGAGTTCCGGCTATTCTTGCCGTCGGCGCTTTTCTGATCGTTTTGATTAGTAGCCGGAGCTGCTATGGCGTCTTCCCACAGCGGCATGTTCTCAGGCCAGCCTCCGGGTCCACCGCCTCCAATTCAACCCGGTGTGGCGGCAGGTCTCCTGTCAACTCCTCCGGGAGCCAAGAACCCTGGTAACACTCTGGTGGACGATCTGGAATCCTCGTTCGAGGTGAACAATGCTGGGCCGAGTGAGGGGTTATACATCTTTTTCATGTGGACCAGTGCAGGGATCACAGAAGGGAGTAGTGCTAGCGTGGACAGACGGATCGGCAGGGGCAGTCTTTTACGTAATGCATAGCATGGAATTACCTGGCTTTCCAACTGCATGTCTCGGTGTGCAGCAGGAAATATTTAGGGGCCCCAATATTTATGGGATTTGGTACCCCGAGTAATGGATACAATTCAATTGTATGTGAACTGTAAAGCACTTTATATATCAGTAGGGCCCCTGGGCAAGATTTAATAATCATGTATTACGCGGGGTATATCTTTCCAGAGCGATACACATTCCTCGCGGATTATTATTGTGCATTAGTACCGTATTATTATTATATTTATTGAATTGCTGAATAATGTGCAAAGCAGCCGGCATCGATGACTCCAAACACCCATTAAAATAAAGCTGAGATACAGGAGTAGTTTGGCGTGGGTGGGGAGCACAGGGTGTAGTGGTTTGGGCTGTAAAGGGAATATTAGAATCATAGGGGAAACCAGAAAAGGGAATCGTACTGCTTCTAAAAACAGCATATAGTGATGCCGATTATGGTACAGAACCTCTATACCGGGTTATTTGCCAAACACACGCCATCAGAAGCCAACCTGACCTTGCGGAACGTTTCCTTTCCGCGCCCCTCCAACAAGGATCGCCAAACTTTGTTTTTTAAAGAGATTTTTATTTAAAACTAACCCTTTAGTGATTTGTTTCATCTGAATATTAAGTGATTGGGACTTCTTTTGCAGGCATGTTTTGCTTCGCTTGTTAGCCAAGATTATGTGAACGGTACAGATCAGGAGGAGATTAGAACCGGTGAGAACTTTCCCTTTTAAATAAGATGTCCTGGTTATCGCATTAAATATAATATTTATTAATAATATTAATAGTTTATATGGTGCCAACAGACAGCACAACGCTGCACAACCAGTTACCAGAGTGACTGCCCCCATTCATTCACTATTATTTTTCTATACATTTAAATAATATTTTTGTCCATTTTATATTGTGGTTATATATATTATATATTATATATATATATATTTAATCTGCTTAGCGTGAGTTATGGGAATATTATGATTCTTAGTGTATGACGTTGAGTTGATATATACGTTGTTGCCGTTACTCAGCATCAATGTATATAGTTAATTTCCATAAATCTATGCTTTTTTGACTTCCCATTTCATCGTATTGTCCAGGCGTGGATTATCCATTATCCATTATCCCTATGCCTTTATTTATTTTTATAGGGGTTGAGCAGTGCATCCAGAAGTTTCTAGATGTCGCCAGACAGACGGAATGTTTCTTCCTCCAGAAAAGACTGCAACTTTCTGTCCAGAAGCCCGAGCAAGTTATTAAAGAGGTAAAACCCGCTCTGAACCAGTCGGTGTATTTTTGCGCCCGCACAGTATAGAACTTCGGTGGGTAAAGAGCGTTAGAAATACACACAAGGCACAACACAAAGAACAACAAAGCACCCGTTACATCACTGGTTACATCATATATTATGTCTGTAAATGGACCGTAATGTTCCAGATGATCCCTAATGCTATATGACAATATCTAATGCCAGGGACCCATGCGCGGTCTACTACTGTTCCAAGCGTGAGAGATGCGCAAGCGGTTTAAGAGGTTGCGCAACCCTGACTTATGGAAGAATAACTTACAGCTGTGTTCCACTCAGTATGCAAATAGCTGCCAAAACTGGATAATTTTATCATCAAAATAAGTGGCATTTAGCAAGTTTTTATTTATTGTTATTTGCATCCAGTAAAATGTTTGGCCAGAACATGTGAATTGTAAATTCTATCGTGGCATCCCTTTTGATCGGTTGGCAAAACGTGACAAAGTCAGAACTCACCAGCGTGTGGCCGCACGACACTCCCGCACTAATATTTATCTTTGTGACTTCATTCTTTGTGGCCGATTTATTCTGACGACCGTGTTCTTGTTCTGCCAGGATGTTTCTGAGCTGAGAAACGAGTTGCAGAGAAAAGAAGCCCTAATCCAGAAGCATCTGACAAAACTTCGGAGCTGGCAGCAGATTCTAGAAGAGATAAACGTTCAGCATAAAAAGTCTAGTGAAATGGCTCAAGGGCCGCTTGCCTACCTGGAACAGGCTTCTGCCAATATCCCTGCTCCCATGAAGCAGAAGTGACTGCGCGCTCTGCACTGGGCGAACTTGTTTATAACTCTTTCACGGAGAACAGAAGGATGCTGTTGCCACATAATTCATCAGGTTAACTGTTTTTGTTTATCAACACACACAATAATTAAAGTGTTTTTTTTCCATCTGGAAGTCCTGCTTTTAGCCCTTAGTGACTCGTTTAATCCGAAAGTCTTGCCTTTAACCATTGGTGTGCTGTCCCACGCGTATCTAGTGAGCAATCAATTGCCCCATATCACGAAAGTGAGCATTTGTCTCTCGCTTTGTTGAATTTCGAGGTTGTGTATTACGGCGAGCACTATTGTGTAGTTTTGTTTTTTTTTCTTTCCTTTTTTATATACTTCAATGTAAGAGGAGCATCCCTCTCTGGATACTTTTATTGTAATTGTTTATCTGCACATGTTCACATTGAGGGTGCTCCAGTTCTATTTTGGTTTTACCTGTTCTTTTTACTTTTAAGTGTACAAAAAGTTGTTGCACTCGCCTGTTTGAGTAGCCCACTGATATATGACTTTTTTTTATGTTTATATACACCCACAGCATTCTGACTATCGGCCTCATGTTGTGTAGTTTCTCCGTTTTGCTGCCAAAACAGCCCTGACCCCTCGAAGCATGGATTTCATTAGATCTCTGAAGGTTGGCTGTGGTATCTGGCAGATCCTTTAATTCCTCTAAGTTACAAGGTGGGGCCTCCATGGATCAGACATGTTTGTCCAGCATATCCCACAGTTGTTGGATTGGATCGAGGTCTGGAGAATTTGGAGGCCATCTCCGCACCTTGAACTCCTTGTGTTCCTAAAACCATTCCTGCAAGAGGCCAATGCCATCAGGGAATACCGTGTCCATGAAAGGGTCTACATAATCCGCAACGATGCTTAGTTAGGTGGCACGTGTCAAAGTAACATCCATATGAATGGCAGGACCCAAGGATTCCCAGCAGAACATTGCCCAAAGCATCACACTGCCTCCGCCAGCTTGCCTTCCTCCCCTAGTGGTGCCACGTGTTCTCAATGTAAGTGACGTTGTGGCCCTATAGACGACGAACTGCAATGTACTGTGCGTTCTGACACCTTTCTATCAGAACCAGCATTAACTTTTTCAGCAATTTGAGCTACACTAGCTCGTCTGTTGGATTTGATCATAGGGCCTTCGTCCCCCCACATGTATCAATAAGTCTTGGCCACTCATGATGGGTTTTTTTGTTTGTTTGTTTTTCCCTTGCTTTTAACACATCAACTTTGAGGACATATTCACTTGTTTAATATATCCCCCCCACTGACAGGTGCCATGATAATCTTATTATCAGTGTTATTCACTTCTCCGGTCAGTCGTCATAATGTTATGGCTGATCGGTGTATTTTATATAGGAGAGCTGACACTTCTTCGATTTCACTTTTCGTGTATAGAATGTGCTCCCATTGATTTCACAAGAATCAACCAAAATACCTTTCTATTTCCTTGTGATCTTTCATCTGCATAATAATATATTTAATAGATGCTTATTGCATCAATATTAAAAATACATAACTGAACAATCAATTTGCGTAGCAAATACACTAATGCCGGTGACCTGACGCGTTTCGCCCTCAAGGGGCTTCTTGAGAGGATTTTTAGAGCAGGCTTAATAATATGGATACAGTAACCTTTAAGGCCTGCTTTGCAGACTGGTGGTCGCCACCTCTCTCACCTCTCACCGCTCTAATGCATCCTGAGCACTAATGCCAGACGAATTTTTTTATCCCATCACTCATTATCTGCTGCCCCACTGTCACTCCATTGGCTCCCGCTGGTTTTGTGACCCATTACTTTCCACTCCCACAACATGTGTGTCCAATCCCGCCCGCTCCTGCAACATATGTGTCCAATACTGCCCGCTCCCGCCACATATGTGGTCAATCCCGCCACCCCCTTACCTGAACTGCAGGTGCACTCCCGCAAGGCTGCCTTCATGTTGCTCCCTCACAGCGTCTCTTTCTGTCGTTCCGCCCAGAAACGGAGCAGAGTCATGTGACATGACGTAAAATCACGTGACTCTGCTGGGTTCCTGGGCGGAACAAGAGAAGAGACACTGTGAGGGAGCAACGTGAAGGCAGCCTTTGCGGGATTACTGGGACCCGCAGGTACATTGTCTGACCGCCTGCAACTCCTGAAAAAAACGCCCGCAAGTTTTTTTGGCTGCAAGTTTTCCCCCCAATGCAGTTCTGTATCCTATACCCTCCAGAATTCAAACTTCTCTCCCCGACCTACAGTGCCCTCCACTGCCCCCCTTAACTTTACTCTCATATCCAAATACTCTCTTGGCCCCCTCTTCATTCCCATGATATACGGCTGTCTTCTACTGCTGATACCTTCTCTTGCATGTGTTTTCAGGACTTCACCTGTGCTAAATCACCTCTAGTGTTCCCTTCCCAGGTTCTCCGTACCTTTGTTTTAAATGCTCACAAAAAGTCACCTATATCCTTGCCTCTTAATACCCTCAGCCGGCACCCTAAAGAATCCATCTTGCCACGTAACCTACCATAAGCAAAACAATTGTAAAAACTGAAAAAGGTTTTAAACTCCAAAAGGTGTGACCTCTAAATTAATCTGATTCTGGATTTTTAACCAGGAACATTTTAAACATTTTACTTATATGAAAGATCAACAAATCCTAGGCCTATGAGCGGTTGGTATCAAATGCATTGTTGGTGTGGAAAACGATTTATCCGTAATAAAGTGTCATAGGCGTAAATTTTATGGTGGTAGGTCAGTGGAATAGGTTCTCATCAGAAGTGGTAGAGGACATTTAAACATGGATGGGATAGACATAAATCTAAGACAAGATCAATGATTGATTGAGGTCTGAGTCTGTAAACGATTAATACTATTTTAAGGATGTTTGTAAAAAAAAAAAATTAAGGTATAAAAGGTTTTAACTGATAAGCTGTCAGTTGCCTGGAAATCTGTTCAGAAACAGGATTATGCATAGGACACGTGGTCAGCATTTAGACTGGAAGAAAGGAGATTTAGTCTAAAGCAGAGGAAAGGGTTTTTTACAGTGAGGACAATAAGGAGGTTATGGAATTCTCTGCCTGCAGAGGTAGTTTTATCAGAGTCTGTACAGACGTTTAAACAGCAACTGGATGATATTCAGGGATAAACAGCTTCTTGATCCAAGGAGCGATCTGACTGCTATTCTCCCGAGGTAACCATGAGGGGGATTTCCCTTGAAACCATATCTGATCAGTAAAGCTAGGACCCTCTGCTTAAGAATACGCAGTGTGTGCAGGACAATGTTCCCCGGGGCTGGCTTAGCAACAGCAGACAAAATCAACAAGGGCGGCAGGAGCAGCAGACCATAATCATGACATATTTTGCGCCAATTTTCCATAGTTGAAATATTTGGAATGTAGAGTTGTTAGTTTGTAATATTGTTATAGTGTCTTAATCAAAACCATGTCTAACTGATTTAAAACATATTTCGTGTGTGTCATATTTAAGTAACAAAAAATACACATTTTTGACACAAAATTCAGATATTATTAGCGTTTTTGGCATACGCGAATTATACAGTCATGTAAAAAATCTGAATGAAATGAAAGATCTGTATTAAAGTACCTAGAAATCCTGGGATTATTGGTTAATCGTTAATTTCTAACGATAATTTGTTTTCCCTTAGTCCTAACGGCAGCACAAGAGGGGTATTACTGCCCCTGTGAACAATTAGGACAGGTGGAAAATTAATGATTTACACAATTAAATAAACAATTAACCCCCTTACCCCCCCTATAAAGGGAACTCCACCCCTAACCACAGTGTGCTATAACAATAATAAATAAAAAAATATAAGAGGGAGGGAAATTAGTGTGCTGCCGTTAGGACTAAGGGAAAACAAATTATCGTTAGAAATTAACGATTCCCTTACGTCCTAACTGGCAGCACAAGAGGGGAAGTAGCTAGAAGATTAACTATGAGGGAGGGTCTTCCGGCTGAACGACGTTCAGAACAGACCGCCCAAAGGCAGTGTCTTCCGAACGTCTTAAATTTAGCCTATAATGGCTTATAAAAGTGGAGTTAGAACTCCAGGAGGCTGCAGCACAAATATGTTGAAGAGGGATGAGGCCCCTCTCAGCAGCCGAGGTAGCTACCGCTCTGGTAGAGTGAGCGCGGACAAAGGCGGGAGGAGGCAAGCCTTGAGCTGAGAAGGATTCTCTGATGGCTTCCTTTATCCACCTGCTCAGGGAAGGTTTAGAAGCTTTAGATCCTTTGTTCCTGCCAAAAAACTGTAGAAAGAGATTGTCATCTTTCCTGAAGACACCGGATCTTTGTAGATAGATCTGCAGACATCTAGAGACGTCAAGAGTATGTAGAAGAGATTCTTCTTCTGTTGAAGGATCCGGGTGAAAAACAGGTAGAGAAATGACCTGATTAATGTTCTGAAACGAAGGAACCTTCGGTAAGAAAGCTGGCAGGAACCTTAGGAGAACCCTATCCGGCAGGAATAGGGTGTAAGGCTCAAAGGCACACAGAGCTTGCAACTCACCAATTCTCTTGGCAGAGGTGATCGCCACTAGGAAGGCAGCCTTCCAGGAAAGGTACTTCATGTCCACGCTTTCCAGTGGCTCGAAGGGGGGAGAGCATAACCCCCTGAGCACGACAGAAAGGTCCCATTGAGGGACTGGTCTCAGGATCCTAGGTTTTAACCTTTCGGCTCCTTTAAGGAACCTCCTGATAAGGGGTTCTTGGGACAGGGGTTTTCCTAGAAAAGCCGATATGGCTGAGGTGTGCACTCTTAGTGTAGAGGGAGCTGGGCCTTTATCCAGACCATCCTGGAGGAACTGTAATATGGAAGAAATGGGGGGATCTGAGAAACCCACTGTGTTCTTCACACACCATAGGGAAAAAATACGTCTAATCCGGTTGTAAGCTCTATTAGTAGACTCCGCTCTCGAATGAGACAAAGTCCTCAAGACCCCAGAAGAAAGTCCACTATCCTTCAATAGGGAGCTGTCAATCTCCAGGCTGTCAGATTGAGAATTCTCAGATCTAGGCGAGACCCTGTGCCCAGAAACACAGGGTTCTCTGATATTGGAAGCTGCCAGTACAGACCCTGACTCATCCCCATGAGCTGGGTGAACCATGACCTCTTCGGCCATGGAATGGAATTATCGCAATAATCGAGGTCTGGTCCTGTCTGATCTTCATCAATACCCTTGGTATCATGGAAATTGGAGGGAAGATGTAAGCCAGCCCGAACCTCCAAGGGATGGACAGAGCATCTATCGCCCAAGGATTGTCCTCCCTGTATAGGGAGCAGAAGATCTTCACCTTGTCGTTGAACCTCGTAGCCATTAAGTCGATTTCTGGCATTCCCCACCGAAGAGTAATTTGATGAAATACTTCCTGGTTTAGCGACCATTCGCCTGGAACACTGAGACCCCGACTCAGACGGTCCGCTACCACATTGAGAGATCCCCGAATGTGGACTGCAGAGAGGTGGGAGAGGTTCTGCTCTGCCCAAGATAGGATCATTCCCACTTCCTTGAGAAGAGGATGAGATCTTGTGCCACCCTGTTTGTTGATGTAATAAACCGCCGTCATGTTGTCTGAACGAACTCTCACCGCTTTGCCGCGGATTTGCGGAGCAAAATGAAGGAGCGCCAATCTGATAGCTCTGAGCTCTCTGAAGTTCGAAGACATAAGGCTCTCTGGACGGGACCAAGTACCTCGTACTGGAATGTCCTCTAGATGGGCTCCCCAACCTAGAAGGGATGCGTCTGTGGTCAACAGAATCCAGGCTGGCTGAATCAAGGACCTCCCATCTTTCAGATGCTCCCACCAACTGAGGGAGCGACGGATTTGAGGCGACAAGGTGCACATTTTGTTCAACCCTAGGGGGTTGCGATTCCAAATGCCCAAAACTTCCGATTGGAGAGGGCGTAGGTGCCAAAGGGCCCAAGGAACTGCATCCGCAGTCGCTGACATGTGCCCTAACATCTTCATAAGCGTTCTGATGGACACCGACTGAGGGGTCCTTAGAGAACTGGCGGCTCTGACAACTCGATTGAGTCTGTCGAGAGACAGAGAGAGAGTCATCCGTGTCGAGTCGATTATGAACCCCAGAAACTTCCTGGAAGTGGATGGAACCAACTCTGACTTTTGGTAGTTTACTATCCACCCTAACTGGTGGAGAAAAACCAGAGCCTGCTGAAGATGAGAATGCAGAATTTTTGCAGAAGCGGCTTTTAAAAGCCAATCGTCTAAATATGGGACGATTTCTAGGCCTTCTAGTCTCAAGATTGCTACCACAGCAACAATAACCTTGGAAAAGGTATGCGGAGCAGAGGAGATTCCGAAGGGAAGGGCAGCAAACTGAAGGTGTTTCACTACGCCACAAAGGGATACAGCCACCCGCAGATATTTCCTGTGGGCTAGGCAAACAGGAACATGTAGGTAAGCGTCCTTCAAGTCTATTGAGACCATCACGTCTCCCGGGTGTAAGATATTTATTACAGAGCATATGGACTCCATGCGGAATTTCTTTCTTGCTATGAACTTGTTCAAATAGCGTAGGTCTAAGATCATCCGCCAGTCTCCTGTGATCTTGGGCACTAGGAAGACTGGCGAATAGACGCCGAATCCACGCTCTTCTGGAGGAACTTCCTCCAAAGCCTTCTTCTGTATATAGGCGTGGATAGATTCCTCTAGGACTCTTTGCCTCTCGCACGAAAGAATCCTTGTCAGAACAAAATTTGGAGGAGGTAGGGAAACAAAATTTATTTTGTAGCCTGATCGGACTACATCTAATACCCAGAGGTCTGGTATGGACCTCTCCCAAGCCTCCAGAAAAAAAGATAGACGACCTCCCACCGGGGGGTCTAGAACTGGAGGAGGGGTTACCTCCGGACTCTCTGGCACCAGACTCACGGCGTCAAAGGTCCTTTCTCTTCTCATAGGACCCACGGGAGCGACCTGCTCCTCTCTGCTGAGTCCCCTGACGCCAGGGGACCTGGATCCTCTGGACAGTCTGCCCCTCCCTCTGGAAACCTGCTGGGGGAGGGATTTGCCTTTCTTGTCCGAAAGGCCCTCCAAGATCTTGTCCAGCTCACTGCCAAACAGCTTGCCAGGTTCATAAGGCAACCCACAAAGCGAAAATTTGGAGGCGTTGTCCGCTTTCCAGGGTTTTAACCATAGGGGTCTCCTTGCAGCAGCAGATAGCGCCATAGATTTGGAGGCTAGCTTCAGATGTTGCGGCGCAGCGTCCGAAAGGAATTCCACAGCCAGTTGAGCTGTCTTGAACTGCTTCAAGATATCATCTCTTGGAATACCTGCATCAATATCCGACTGGATTTGAGACATTCTGGCGCGCAGAAAATTAGTAACCTCAGTAGAGGCTATAGCCACAGTAGCAGAGGCAGAAGCAGCCGCATAATTGCGGCGCAAGGAACACTCTATGCGCCTATCCATAGGATCCTGTAAAGAAGATCCATCATCCGCGGGTACCACGGTCCTTTTGGACATCTTGGCGATGGCCATATCGACTTTAGGGGGAGGACCCCAAGGGCGCTGCTGGTCTACATTAAGAGGAAACATAGATTTGAACCGCTTGGTGATAACCGGACCTTTTTCCGGGAGTTTCCATTCAGTCTCTCCTTAGAGTCAACATCCTGGTCCCCCGACCGGATGGACTTTAGTAACCGTTGGGTTTTCTCAATAGGAAACCAGAACGATGAAGCAGGTTCTTCTTCAGAAGAAGAGTCAAGCTCATCTACAGTGAGATAAGCGTCTTCAGACATAGGGACCACCCTTGCAGGGAACTGGGCCCTAGGTCTCTTTATCTGGAGTGTATCCTCAAATCTCTTGATAGAGGATCCAACAAAATCTTTAACCCAAATCATCATATCCCGTATATTGGGTTCTGCCTCAGGGGAATCTCTGCAACTTGGGCAGCGACTATAAGGGTAAGCATCCTCTAAAGGTGTATCACACCCACGGCAGGTAAAATGTCTGCGCTTGGCAGTGGACTTGCGCCCCTCAGGAGCAGGATCCTCTGGAGTACGGGAAGACATCTGCAAAAGAGATGATCAAAATAATATAAAGAGATTTATTTAAACATAAAAATCTTATTAGGTATACCTACCCTGAGACTGAAAATGCAAGGGAAGGAAAACACACAAAGCCAAAGCTAGACAGCTGATTCTAGGAAGGCTACTAATAGCTGCACCAAGAGACAGCCTAAAGGACACTAACAGGTTAATATACACTGGCAGAGCGCCAAAACGGGAAGCCACGCCCCCGGAAGTGACGTCAGACGCCACAAAAGAAATCAGGAATCCAAGTAAGAACATAATCTCTAATGGATACTACTGCTGCTGAGGGAAAGAAATGGATTCCTCCCCCTCAGCAGCTAAAACGAGTACAGCAGACATGAAGATAAGCAGCTGGGAGGAGACATCCAAACCTCCAAACAGGAGAGCACCTGAAAGAAAATAAATAAAATAAAGGTTAGCAAGCTAACACAAGGTCTCAAACAGAGACTACCACCTGTCCCAATATGTCCAAAGGACAGAAAAAAGCACACTGTGGTTAGGGGTGGAGTTCCCTTTATAGGGGGGTAAGGGGGTTAATTGTTTATTTAATTGTGTAAATCATTAATTTTCCACCTGTCCTAATTGTTCACAGGGGCAGTAATACCCCTCTTGTGCTGCCAGTTAGGAC
>VKOC01019837.1:0-11347 GCA_009364415.1 Spea multiplicata | reverse complement strand
CCCCTGACTGACAGAAATCCAGGACTCCTCTGACCCCCGCCGCTGCTGCTGCTGCCGCTGCTGCCGCCGCCGTCTGCCTCAGCACTGCCCAGAGTGCAGTGTTGGGAGCGTCAGGCGTTTGTCTCGGGTGCCGGCACTTCCGCTGAGTCGCCGGCTATATGAAACGTCATATGCCGCATCAGCAATGAAGCGCCGGCACCCGAGACAAAGCCATCACCTCCAACACAGGAGTTGACGTAAGTGACGCTTACAAGGGGGGGTAATGGAGGTAGTGGGTAGATCGTGAGTAGCGGGGGGTAGGGAGGGAAGGTAGATCGTGAGAATGGGGGGGCGGGGGGGGTAGGAGGGAGGGGTAAGATCGTGAGAATGGGGAGGTAGGTGAGCGGAGAGGTAGAATCACTGAGAAGGGGGGGGAGGGAGAGGGTAGATCGTGAGAAGGGGGGTAGGGAGGGAGAGGGTAGATAGATGGGTTGTGGGGCCCTTAACAGATTCTCGCACCGGGGTCCTGAGGTTTCTAGTTACGCCCATGGCTTAAACCCAGGCCGACTCCCTTAGACAAGTGCTGCCTAGAACTATGCTAAATAAGCAGTTTTCAGTACAATGCCTGGACCGCCATCTGCCCATCAGTACCCAATAGTAACCCAATCTGCTCCTGTGGCAGATCCGGTGCTGCAGCATGCAGCCAATGCTGGATATGCCCACTACGTAAGCATAAAAAACACAAATCCCCTGTTGGACCCACTTACGTCAGCAGGAGGTCACAGAACTTAAAGTGCCAGGACCGCCGTATGTTAAAGTGCTTCTGTGCATAATGCCGAGCAGCACTTGCCAAAGACTCTCATGCAGAATGTACAATTCTAAGGCTTCCTTGTTAAAAGGCCCAGCACGGCGATCTTATTATTATAAGGAAATAGAGTTTTACATACAGATGTTACTCATTCAGATAAAAGACAAGTTTTAATTGTGCCTGTATTTATTGGGAGATACTAAACACTATAGCAATTTGTGAACAAATAATATTTTGTTAATATTTAATAAAGAAAAGTAATCATTTGTCAAGTGATGTTGAGGTTCTGGAGGAATTCATTTGTATAAAAGCAAACAGGTCAATCAAATATTTTCTTAACTGTATTTATCTTTTGTTATGTGGTTATGTCAGTTGGTATTTTAATATGTATGAGAACTGATTAGTGATTGAATGTATTTTTTAAAAGCTTAAGAAAACATAATGAATTCTTAATGAAGTTATTTTTTCTACAGCTGCAGGTGAGTTCTTTTCCTTACATTTTTATATATATATATAAAATAAGAAAGCTATTAGCTTTTCCTCTTGATTTTTTACTTGACTGTTTAGGACTATAGCCTTAAAACATAACCCAACCAACACCTAACCCATTATTATGAATGACAATTTGGAGAATAAAAACATGCCCCACAGTGTTATCAATGTCAAACATTTCCTGTGAAATCTTCAGTTTTGACCTGGAGTCTCCACATGAAGTGCTGCTTCCCAGGGGCAATCTCCTCTTTTTCCAGGCAAAGGTTAGCCTGTCCAATATGGCACCCACTTATTCAATGCTGTCTGGGGCTGACATTGCCCTTGCCTGCAAAAAGCCCTTCAGTAAGCCTGAAAGATGAAGAGTTGTGGGTAGCCTGCCCTGGGATCTTTCTAGGTATGCCTGCCAGTTTATTCAATAAAATAAATGATTTTAATTTATTTATTAATGGTTTTTACTGAAATTTACAATGATTATTGTGACATAAGATTTCTTGAAGGGAATGATGAGGATGTGCAGTGGCAAGCAGATGTGTGCGGCCGTATGCGCTAATTTTAAAATGTAGTAAAGTGAATATGACAGCTGGAGTGTCCCTTTAACTTAACACAAGCCAGGAATATAGTTTTTTTGTAAACTGTTATATTGTGTTACTTAATCTAGCAATGATTTTTTAAGACTACTGGTACCAACTGACCAATTGACCTCATTTTTTGGTTGTAACATAGCACTGTGTCTATTTTCAATCCTCAATTGCTTCCTGATGCAACATGCACAGTAAGGTTAACTGCATGCTTGTTGATGAGTATATATTTGTAACAAGGATTCAGTAAAATACATTAATATCACATTTAATCCAGGGTGGCTATCCCACCATGTTTTTTGTACATATTAGAAAATCCTGGTATAGACCACCATTAAGATAAATCGTGCTAATCACTTTAATGTGCAGCTATTTTTTATTATGATTATGATTATTATTATCTTGGATAAAATAGGCTCTGATAATAAGTTAAATAATTCTTTCTAAGTATTATAAACACGTAGTGTGTGTGGTCATAAGAGAAAATGATAAGTATAATATAGATTTCTGCTGCAAGACAAGTTGAATTATTTTGGCATGTTTATAAAACTTGATTTTTTCTAAATATGCAGGTTTTAGCTTTAAAGGAGTACAATTGAAATAACTTCATAGATCTTTAGATAAAACTGAATCATCAGCATCTATGTGAAAGTAATTTTACAAACACTTATAAAGAAATAATCTTTTATTTGAATCACAACCTGGCATTTCAAATGTATTTGATAGATTAAATGGAAACAATAGTTCTGAATACTGACATCGGCTGTTTTATAGTATTCTTTTGAAGAGAGAACATTTCTTCACATTACTGCCAAGGAGAAAAAGTAACCTCTGGCATTCCAAGTGCAAATCCCTAGAGGTCTGTGCCCAGGGTTACTGTTAACTTGTGTCACCAGCTTCGTGCAATATAGCATATATGTCATATATATTATGTTCTTGCAGTTTATCAGGCAATATTCTTATAATACCCAATCATTTCTATGTCCAAAGATACCAAACGTTCTGTCCAGTTGTGTTTGACTTTAACCATTAAGTGATGCTCGTGTCATGTTAAACAAATAAACAAGGTCATCAGAACTATCATTTTATTATTTTTGTAAAATCAAATGCAAAAGTTTTAATAAAGCAGTTGCTGCTTTAATAATAAAATATGGTGAAAAATTGAAAAAAAAAATTCAAAAATCTTTTACTCATCTACAAATGATAATGAAAAAACTGCTAAATAATCCAATATTTGCCTTGAGTTTAGAAATATCCAATGCTTGATTTTACAATATAGTAGCACATTGCTATTTCAAAATCATTTTTTTCAAACCTTGTTATCCTGTCCTCATGTTCTATTTGAAGCTGGCCAATTCAATTTTCCCCATTGTGACGGAAGCCTCCATCACTGGGGCCACTGGAGAGGACTGATTGCCAGCCTCCTCCCTATTGACTATGGGCCCTGGGTTTGTAAAGGCTTCTGTGGCAGCAGTATCAACTCATCACTGGCTGAGGGGATTATCTCCAGCAGACAGCCAGGATCTGCAACCAGGGAGTGACCACCATTGTTTCAGATTAATGTATAAATCAGTCTCCCCCCTATTGTATTGTTGATCCCGTTACTGCCCCTGTTGTCTGTGGGAGGCAGATTAAGGGGGCGGTTTGTGTCCCAATATCTTGTTTTTATGTAAATGTGTGTTTTGCTGGATAAATCCAGCTCTTTGTGTCCAAAATAAATGAGTCTTCGTTTGGTTTTACCCTACACTGAGTCTCGGCTAGTGACTGGGGAACCGGGGAAAGTGTGTTGTCCCGGGCTAAGGGAGCACAAGACAGCGGAGCTAGTCGGTTGGACTAGCCAGCTCTGTGACACCCATCAAATCATATTTTTTAAAATTAGACACTCCAGGGTATTTCAAATGCTAGTCATTTTACTTATTCTATACCCTAATATTACCACCAGCCTTTCGTGGTCCGTGGTAGTATTGTTTTGTTTGTTTGTTTTTTCATATAAATTGTAAAACTTGTAAACAGGTAAAACTTTTCAGCTCTTGGTACATGTCACTTCCAAACAACACCCGAATATGTGTTCAACATCTCCCAAGTACAGTAATACCACCCACACATGGGTTTGTTGAGTTTTTTTGGGGGAAAAAGGCCACATTTCAGAGGTGCACATTTTTTAACATCAGTCTGCGCCCTTGTCTTATTTGGGAGATCTTTAAACCCAGCAAATTCAATTTACCCCATCAAACCATGCCTTTTTGAAAACTAGACACCCCATAGGTATTGCAAAAGCCAGTATTTTAATGCTTTCCATGTGAGGATACAGTGCTAATTTTAAAACTTTCTCATAAAATAAACTTTTTGTATATTTTATTTTGTTTATAAGTTTGGATCACACAGGGTCCCTGGGGCAGATTTCGGTGTTGCTGAAGGCTACGAATGCATCGACGCTTTACAGCAAAAACGTTGTGGTGAAGAAAGCAACTCTTGGTCACTTTCTAAGCTCATTTAATACCATGGCGTGCCACATCATTGGTCTTTAAGAGGTGAAAGTACTTACTAAGTGATTTAATATGCATTGTTCATTGGAGGTGATGCATGGGTCTGATACTGTCCCTTTACCCTTGACAAATGTTAAAAAGTTGGTGTCCATAGCAAGCTTTCAATATAACAAATATATTTATGTCCAGTAAAATCAAATGAGTAATTTGAAGAGAAGAATCAGAGTAACCAAACAAAAGCTTGTGACTCACTGTGTTGTGTTAAATATGCCAAACATATAATTTATGTAAGGTTGTTAAAATAATTGGTTTCCCCTCTTTTCTTTTCTTTCTGGTCAGGGCTTTTTCTGGTTTTGCTCAGGGAATTGCTTATTTTTATGTAACCCTGTTGAGTGCGTTTTATCAGATTTGATCCATATGATCAATATTCGAATAAATAATTTACAAAAAAAGAAAAAATGCAAATATATTTATAATATAATAGTAATTATAATAATGATATTTATAATACAATACATGAAATTCTGCCTAGAAAAGTTAGATGTATCTAAAATTATATTCTCTTGAGCACAATATTAGAAAAAGAACATAGACATCATTAATCATTATTGTTCAATAAAGGAAAAATGTCATGAATGTCCCTTCAATAATCAATGTCCATAAAATATTCATGAAGACCAATGAGACACACACATGTACACAGATAATTTTGTAGGAGTGACAGAAGTATGCAGGTGAAGCATACATTAAACATGGTTGACACATGTTCAGGATATGGTCAAAAAGCAACAGTCAGAAATGAATGGAACATAAATAATTATGAATATTTACTATAAAGTTCTCCTCATTTTGTCCTCCCCAAAGCGTCCAACTATTAGCATTGCTAATATAGACACATTTAATTTATAGAGGATCGAGCCCTGATTTGTGTGCAGTTGTGTGGATTTACAACAGAAGACACCTGCAGCAGGATTACTGCACAAGATCGGCCCATCACTTGAACTTTCGGTGTATATCCTGTGATGGACCAATTAAAAACTAGACACTTTGTTGCACTTTCCATTTTTGCCTTCTCCCTAAAATAGTAAATGCGGGCTCATTTACCTCCAAGTCTCATGGGCCATAAGCCAACAAGATTTTGTGGATAACCCAATGGCAGTAAGTAAAAAATGTAAAGTCCTTCCATGTTCAGTAATTGCTACCCCATGAGGTTCTTAGGCTAATTTTAGGGGTCCAAAGTGAAAATATTGAGGGAAGCAAACATAGGAGTGGGACACTTGTTTTCCGAAGTGGAGAAGCACAAAAGTACTTAATATTACATATGAACAAACCAACAAAAACAGGTTCTATCTTATTCCTATTGCTTGCCTTACCCTTTCAATGGATGTAATCATAGCCGACTTTTTCTAAAGCATTTTTTTCATCTATTAAGTATATGTTAAGACAGTAAGGGAATTATCTAATCGCTAATACTATACTACAGCCAATAACTCCAAACAAAAACATATAAAGTTTGCTCCATTGCAAGGTCCATTATTGCATTTCCAATAAACAGGAATAGAAAGGTAATCCACTTTATCGAACAAACATGAACCTTTCCCATTTAACAGAAGCACAATGAGGCCTTTTGTTCTTTCCCTGCTTAACATGTGCCCTCTAGGGAAATCTAAAATAGCCGTTAATTCAATTTCTATACAACTAAACTCATTTTAGCTAATAATCACTAAAGACATAATACACCTCCCCAATACATGAATACAATTCACATAGTTTTTTATTTCTCAGATCTTGAACAGTTAGAAATGTATTAGGATTGTGTTATACCCTTCAAGCAAGATACAAACTTATGCAGTAACCATAAATAATGTTGCATTTATTTTTAGTTGAGTGTAATATGACTAGTTTAATTGTCATACTATTTTCCTTAACAATTTATAGCTACACTTATTTGGAAAACCTCTTTGCACCACTCATAAATACAAATGTCTCTTATACCTTTACAAATATACCTAAAACTACATGCCCTATTTTTCAGCAGACTTGGGAAATCAATTCTGTTTTACATTTAGTCTCTTGGGCCCTTTCTGAATGGAAAAATGCTGTAACGCACAGCAGGAAGTGAAGCATGCACTGCAAAATTGCCTCCCCTGACTGCTAGAAAAATACTATATAGAATTCCAATCATCCCCATTTAGTGCTTAGTGCTACCAATGTATTGGAGATGTGTCAAATTGCTTTTTCCTGTAATACAGCCATACCTTGCAGCTAGAAAATCTGTGAGCAAATATAATAGTATATAATTAACTAGTGAATTAATACTTGATGCTGTCCTTTCAATGCTAGTACAAATCGCCCCTTTATTAGAGTAAAGAGGTGGTTTAGCAAACCTAGATCTTATAATCAGTGCCAGGGGCGAAGGATGGTTTGCCCCGGGTGTCACTCATCAGGGGGGTGCCACATTGGCACACAGAGGTCTCAAGTCTCTCACAAAATTCCCTCTCTCTCTATGTCTCCCTACCTTGTCTGCCCACCACCTCTGTGTCCCCGCATCTCCGCTTTTTCTCTTGCCGCTTCTTTTTTTTCTTCCTTCCTCCGCTTCTCTGTGAGCCAGGCCCCCGGGATCATGGCTCTGTCATTTTTCTGAAGTACTCTAAGAGGGCAGAGTAATGCAGACAGATTTGCAGAAAAAGAGAGGTGCAAATCCATCTTTGTTATTCTGTCATTCTGCCGAGTGCTTCAGTAAAAGACCAGATTCACAGGGGCAGTCTCTACCCGTTTCCCCAATCGGTGGAGAGGAAGTGTCTGGAGACTCTGCCCTTTTATGGAAGTATGCCAGGAGGCTTCGTTCACAGAGGGGCAGATGAAGAAAGAAGACAAGGGGAGCTGCAGATGAAGACAGAAGAAGATCCAACAGAAGAAGCGGACAATCGGTTGACGGAGGAAGTAGACATTGAGAGAGAGAGCATGAGAGATTGTGAGGGAATGAGTAAGAGTGTGAGAGAATGAGTGAGATTGTGAGAGAGTGTAAAGTGCTTTTACACTTTAAAATGAGGGTGCCTGGGGTGCCAAATATAGGATCTGTCTCTGGTCCCAAATCGGGTACACCCCTGCTTATGATTTAATAATGGTTTCTTCCTAAAGAGTCAAGACATGTGCATACCTAGGAAAGGACTTCTGTCAATCCTACAAAATTATCTGTATCCATGTGTGTGTCTCACTTGTCTTCATGAATATTTTATAGACATTGATTATTGAAGGGACATTCATGACATTTCACCTTTATTGAACAATAATGATTAATGATTTATATATTGTTTTCCTAATGTTGTGCTCAAGAGAATACACTTTTAGATACATCTCACTTTTACAGGCAGAATTTCTTCCATTGTCTCAAAAATATTATAAATATAATATAACGGTAATTGTATTTCTTCTTTTTTTGTAAATTATTTATTCAAAGATTATAGTTTTTTAGACAGATCAAACCCGATAAGACACTCAACAGTGCCACACAAGAATATACCTGAGCAAAACCAGAAAACGACAAGCAAGACAAGAAAGGAACTTTTTTTATTATTATTATTATAGTCTGTATTTTACTGATAATTCCCGTTCCGTGGATAACTCATCTTGTCTGAGTATAGGTAGCAGTCTTATCTACCATTTTAATTATAGGAAATAGTAAATGTGTTTTCAGAACACCAATACAGCACAAGTTGAAAGTACTGCAGTTTTTCAGATTGGATGGATTTCATTTTTCACCAAAGATTTCCACATGTATTGAAATGTGGAAACAAACAAGTTACTCCCCAAGCCCTTTCCCAAACACCCCAATTGTACCAAGTTTAAATCTTCCTCATATTCACCATCACCTAGATTATTAGATCATATCATTATATTATATATATAACACCAACAATTTAGACCGTACTTTATATAGGATGGGGCAAGACAAACATATATCAAAATGTAGGGTAAATGTGCCCCTCAGTATAAAAAAATTGTATATTTTAAGGTGGATTACATGTGGATTTAAGGTGGTTTATTTATGTGGATAAAAAATGCTTGATAACCCTAACTGTATACCTCTGATGTCAAACTGACAGTTAGTGAGCTAGATATCCCCATCCTTTCAGAAAATCCATAAAGTGAGATTGTATGTTATTAAATTATTAACATTAAGTCACCTCCTCTATGTTCCTGAATTGTGTATATATACCCACAATAAACAACAATAATGTAGATAAGTTACCTCTTACTATCACAATTTATGAATGGTAATGTTAGGATACAAAACACTTAAGAAATACAAATTCTCCTTAGGAGAAAGACTATGTTCAGTCTTTTAGATAGATTTGCAAAATGGAATGTTAACATAGCTTTGAACTAGCTGACTTGAAAGTGAAAGCCTGGAATTTCAAATAAGATCTTGTTCTTAATCATACAAGAAATCACTTTCATATCATTGCTTTTTCCTTGCACTCAAGTATTTATAGATTTATTTTTACAATAACATGGCAAAATGTATTGCTCACTCTAAGTACCAGTGCTGTATGCAGTATAGAATCACCCTATAAAAATGTTCCCAGAAGTTCCATCAACTACCTAAATGTCTGTCTATTTATCATCATATTTAGGTCTATACACTAAGAAGTGAGGTGGTCATTTGAGTTAAGGGTTTACTTGACTGACCGGACCTGATTGGAGTTGCAAAGCAACTTGCATATTCACTAATCTACTAGTTGTCTGCAAGTGCCTGTAACGTTACGTTTGGCAATTTGCAGGTGAGGGCATGCAAGTTGAATAAAAACGTTCTCACCTGAAAACATGTCCTCACCTGAAATGTATCCAATTTTGAAAAAAAACCCCATAATATATAAAACCAATAAAATATATACCCTGTGAGGCGTCCTTCATTTATGTCCGTTTATTCTGTCAGAGAAAGAGGTTATTTTTATATTTTTCATCTTTATTATTATTATTATTATTCCTGATATTTATTGTGTTTTTATATACTATGTTTTATATCATATAGAATATTGTGGTGATTTTTAGAATATATTAAGAACTTTAATTTATGTATATTGATGCTTATTGGACTCCTAAGAATTGAAATTTACTTAATTTTGGTAAATTTGGCAATTTCTCCGAAGCCACAAAGCCCCCTACAAATTGGACAAAAATTTAGAAAAAAAGCTCAGAATTTTCTTTTGAAATACATGGGCCCACATTAACTCACATTCATTCACAATCTCTCATACTCTCATTCTTGTTCACTCTCTTTCACACGCTCTCTAAATTTTTTCTTATCTTTTTTTGCCCATCACTTCCACTGAAGCATCCTCTTCATCTTTTATCTTCAATTTGCTCTCCTCTTCTATCTTCATACGTACCTTTGCAGACATTACCCAGCAGGAATTTCCACATTTGTTTTATTGGTACATTTTCTCAAAGCAATAGGTAAAAAGAAGCAGGTCAACAGCAATTCAGTGAAAAATATTTCAAGTCAAATAAACCTCTTTTGTTTTTTTTGTCAAAGTAGACCACACAACATCTTAGTTGGGATTTTTTTCTGTGTATGGAATTTTCCAGGTAGAGACATTCGTTCGTATGCTTTATGCAACGCTGATCAAAGAAGTCTTGGAGATCAATAAACATCGAAACACTTGCTCTACAAAACAGTGAAAATAAATGGATCTGAAAAGCTGTAATTAGTAAGAAACGTCTGTGAAGTTCTGGACATGTACAGGGTGAACAAACCTTTTAGTGAAGAAATGTATATTTCAATTGAAATGTTTCCTTCAAAGATTTGGCCGTAAGAAATAAATGAATAAAAACAGCACAGTTTTCCATAACTCACCATACATAAGAACTTCCCTGGACTGCTTCCATGCCAGATCCAAATGGTGGATGGAGTGAGACCATACCTCCAAACTCGGTGGGTTTGACCAAAAGTCTGCAGGCCACTTCCTGCCGGTTGTAGGAGTGGCATTTAGCCATGCTCACCCTTCGCTTACCACTAGTGATGGCTGGCACCATGCAGTGCTAGCCCTGCCTACAATACTAGCTGACCCCTCCTCTCACCAAGCCACTCCCACAGAGTCCTGGGAAGGAGAATTGGTGAGCTGGGTGTGGAAAAAGTAGACTAACCACAGTAAGCTATTACAGTCTACCAAATGTGGCCCACCCTGACATTTCAGGTGTCCCCACCAGGACACCTGTATTTGGGTTGTGTAGAAAGGAGTAGTGCAGCCTTAGAAGTTAGTGGTGCTGGTCCTTGAAGAACTGGGTCTGTCCCATGAAAATCGGGAATGTTGAGAGGTATGTGAATGAAACAAAGTGTAGCAAGCATTGACCATTTTAATTTGCCTCTCTGTCCAGAGCCTTGTGGAATCTCTCACACTAGGGTGGACATAATTGAGAATGTCAGCAGATGATACCACGAGTGTATGCCAAGACAATGTTTTGAACTTTTTATTTACAAGGAGGCACCTCTAGCCAATAAGAGCTCAGCAGTCCCCTTGACTGGAAGTGGCTAAAACATATAGGTTCAAGTGAGTGGAATCCATACCTTTTGAGTGCTCACATTATGACCCATATACAGTGGCGACTCTAGAAACAATATATAGGGGGGGCACAGTCAAACTGGGGGGGCATTGATAATTTCCAAAAGTAATGTGCTATGGAATTATACTTTTGTTATTGGGCTAAAATAATACTTGGTCATTCAACATGGGAAGCCTGAAGCCACAATTGAGTGCGACTAATCCTTGAAATAAATATTATAACACAATAAATAACTTTTCCACTAAATGATTTCAGGGCCTTGAACGTTTTGTCGTTTTGAATGTTTTGTCCCCTGAAGTCACTACAACTTCAGGAGGGCACACATTCCAACACAGGCTCTGTCACACCGACACCCAGACACACACACATCAGGACAGGCTCTGCCACACCGACAACCAAACACACACACACCAGGACACACTGACACCCAAACACAC